>VWPU01008171.1:0-177118 GCA_013398955.1 Callaeas wilsoni | reverse complement strand
TTTTTTCTTCCCTCCTCTGCCCCTCACATCCAGAGGATGGTGAATGAGTGACTCTCGTGGGTGCCTGGCATTGGGCCACTGTCAAACCATAGCACTGAGGTTCACACAAAATATTTAGATTGCTGCCAATGCTTAAGAGGCAAAGAAATAGTCACAACCTTATGATATCAGTCAGAGGACTCAGTTTAACACCAAAAGTACTCCAAAAGTACCCTAGAGTTCAAACATCAAAAGTATTTCAAAGCTAAAAAAGGTACTGTCTCAGATATGAATAATTTTTGCTTCTAGATTGTACAGATTCATAAAAGTACTGCATAGAAAGTGAAAATTATGAGAAAAGTACTTTATACAACTAAAGGAAATTATTTATACTTTCTACTTAAGCATTTTAGAAATGCTTTAAGTAATTAGAGGTTATGTGAAAATTTATCACTACTCTTAAATCCAGATTATTCTGGATTTCACAATCTATAAATTAAATTACTTATTTCCTACATTAAAAATGTTACATATAAGCAAATTAAGATTATTTTCTTTAAAAAAAAATTAAAATAAAGTTTGAATGCTTTAGTATGGGAAAGACCGGACCTGCACGAGACCTGACTGCAATTCATATTACAGTCTTTTAAACGATGGTCTAGGAAAGAGGAAGTCATGCTTCTAAAATGTGCAGAGTAAGCCTACAACAACACACTCCACTGAACATCACACTGGGCAGAGGATATACCAGGTTGTTTTTAAAATTTTTCATGTAAGCAATGTAAATGCAAAATTTCAGTGCTATTTGATTAAACTATTGGAATGTCAAAAAATAAAATAATGAAATACTTGGTTAGCAATTCTTTACGGTTTCTACACTGTATTGATGCAAATGCCAGATATCCCATGGAAATCTCCACACTAATCACTTTCTGTGATTACTTGATACTTTTTACAGTGAATACCATAGACCAGTACCCCTGGAAAAATATCCACTTTGAGTGTATTTCCATTCTGACTCGTATTCTGATCTCAAATAAACAGCATGCGCAATTCTGCAACTGGAATCATCATTTGTTTCTCCTTACTTTAACTCCATAGTACAGGAAAGATGGCGCATTATTAGAAAGAAGTAGCATAGAGAGAGAGAGACAGTTACAGAAATATATAAATTATATACACTGAATAAGTTAAATCTGGATGAACTTTTGTGCTTACTCAGGTACAACTGCTGCAATCAATACTGTATCCTCGTACAGTAATACTGATTTTAATGGGATGCTGAGCATCTGTAAGTATTTAGACGAAAGAATTTTCTTTAAAGAACCAGGCTGATGAATTCCTATAACACAGGCACATTGGTTTGGAAAGACAAAAAAATAAAATGCTCCAAGATAATCAATCAATCAATATGCTTGATGGCTAATAATACCTGACAAAAGTGACTTTGCTTAAAAAAGCTGAGCATTACAATTCAAGCAGAAATTATTTGGTTTATACCAAACCAGAATTCTGAATCTCTAGCTTAATTGCACATCTGAACCTAACCCACAATTGGAAGTACAACAAAACACGCAAAGAGTAAGACTCTCTGGTTATAGCCACAAACAGAACAGTGATTGAGGCAAATAGTATTGATTGCTTCAAATACCATTTAAGCATATCTCTGGAAACTGAAAAACAACAGATTTCAAATCAGAAGGGTGAAATACTAAATAACTTCTAGCATTTAACTGCGCCAGCCTTTCCTGGTTCTTAATGGACTAATATTTTAAAGTTCCCCTCTCTTAGCAAAACAGAGGCCGCAGGCCAGGTATCACAGTCTTTGGGCATGGATGAGGAATGAAATCTCTATTATATCTTCCAAACCACAGAGAGAGATTTGTAAATTAGTCAAGATGTCATATAATCTGTCTCTCAGGTGTGGGTTTACATGCACCATCTCTTGTCCAGCCTCAGAAACAGGTGTCTAATTGGTGAATACTCTCTGCCAACCAGCACCCCTCAACCGTCCCTATGTGTTTCCTTCCAGAACTTCACTACCATTACAGCTAAAACTGTTTCATGAAACAGTCCAACAAAAAATCTCTGAAATCGAATTAATCTGAAGAATTAGTCAAATTTATTTATCTATCAAAACCAAGCAACACAAAGAGCAATTGGTCACTTAACTCTTATTAACGTCCTTTCAGATATGGAAAACTTATTTTTTTGTCCTTTCTGCGGTACATTTATCCAGTTCTTTCTGCTTTCCCTAGCTGAGTGAATTTTTTTCATGTCTTGTCATACTAGCAGATGTGTTCTAAATTCTGCAACTAATTATGCTTTTGTCAGAGTGTGATGACCACTGTTATAAATAATTCTTCACCTGAGGCATTGCCAATTTCAACTCATAGAATCATAGAATAGTTTGAGTTGAAAGGGACCTTTTAAAGGTCATCTAGTTTAGCACCTCTGCAAGAAGCAGGGACATCTTGAACTAGATCAGGTTGCTCAGATCAGGTTGTTCTACCTGACCTTGGGTATTTCCAGGGATGGGGCATCCATCTCTTTCGGAAACCTGTTCCAGTGTTCTATCACCCTCATTTTAATCAACTTATTTCTTATATCTGATGTAAATTGGCCCTCCTTCAGTTTAAAACCATTACCTCTTGTCTGAAAGTTTGCTCCCATCTTTCCTCTAATTTCTGAAAGGCCACAGTGATGCCCACTGCATTCTCTTCTCCAGGCTGAACAACTCCATCTCTCCCCGCTTTTCCTCACAGGAAAGGTGTTCAAGCCCACTGATCATCCTCTGGACCTGCTCCAACAGATCCATGTCTTTCCTGTGCTGAGGATCCCAGTGCTGGATGCAGCGCTCAAGGTGGGGTCTCACGAGAGTGGAGCAGAGGAGAACCTCTCCCTTGACCTGCTGCCCACACTGCTTTGGATGCAGCCCAAGACCTGTTTGGCTTTCTGGGCTGGAAGTACATATTGCTGGGTCATGTCCAGCTTCTCATCTACAAGCATCCCCAGACCTTCTTGGAAGGGCTGCTCTTGAATAATTTCTGTGGAATACTTACTCATTGATAAATTTCATATTTGGGGGAAAAAATTACCATAGGATTAGTTGGGTGAGTTTTTCTTTTTTTCTGGATTAGCCATCATATTTGGATTATGATTCACTATGATTTCTTTTTGCCATTAAGCTCGACATTTACTCACTTTACTACTTGTGCATTTACTTTTTCCAGTCTAAGTACAATAGTTCCTGGTCTTATTTACTGCACTTGTCAGAATTCCAGACAGTGTTCTCCAACTGGAGATAATTTTAGACTGAGATCTGGAACTTACCACCTTCCATCAAGAGGCTGCCACCCTCCATCTAGATGTCATCTACAAAACTGGCATATGTACACTCTATTCTGTCAGGCACATTGCTAATGAAAAAGTAGAGTAGCAGCAAGCATGGAACAGACTCTTGCAGATCCTGACTTGTTGTGATCTTTTGTTTTGACAAGAAACCATTAGCAGCTACTCTCACTGCAGTTCTTCATTTGGTTGTGCAACCAACTTTTAATAATTTCACCTGGACCATATTCCCCTACTTCCCTCACAGCACTGTCACATAGGACTGGATAAACCCTTGTTAAAGCCAAAATATGTCACATCTATTTATTCCCTATTATCCATTAGGCCAATTACCCTGTCAAAGGAAAAAATTAGATTCATTTGACATGATTTGTTCTTGATAAATGGATGTTGACTGTTTATTATCGCCTTATTATACCCTAGGCCCTTACAAGTTGATACATTAATCTTTTGTTCTAGATATCAAGCATAGCCTAAACAGGATATTAGTCCTCTGGTCCTGCTTCTTTCCCCACGAAAGTTAGAAACATAGTAAAATACTGCAGAATTATATTGCATCCTTACCCCAAAAAAATCCTTCACTGTTGTTTTAATGGAAGACCACTGTCTGAATCCTGACAAATTCATACAGTGGAACAATACATCAATTTGGTTATACTTTTGTTTCATAGAGATGGAGAAAAATGAGGTAAAAAAACAACAAATAAGGACTGACAAGCATCCCTGATTTGCAGGGAAATAGTACTACTGTTGCTATTTAAGTCAAACAATAGTTTCTGGCTCATATAATTGGAAATATTTTTGAAGTGTCTCATAATGGAATTCAAGCCTTGTGAACACATCGGAATGCTGCCCAACCTTTCTCTAAAGGCAAACTGGGTGATCACTCAGCCATCTCGTTAAGTGAGAGGGAAGAAAAAGGGAATCCCTCCGCAAAAATTGACCTTGTTGACAGATACTGATAACTAGATAACTTCATCAAATAATCTCATGGGCAAAGGAAGATCAAATAGCCAAGGTAGGAAAATGCTTTTTTGCTTTTTTTCCCAGGCCATAAGCAGAAAATTTACTCCTACAGTTACCTATAGGCACCTGAGTTACCCTACTGAAGCTGGCTGGACTTCATTTTACAGATAATTTTAGATCTTAGAGATACAGATTTAATGTTTGCTACAAAGCATGCATTTACTGGTGCAATAGCTCTCAGCAGCTTCTAACATCTAAGTGGCAACATAGGCACTTGCAGCTAAGCATATATTTAAACGTATCACCCTAGACTGAATGCACAATGTGAGCGTAAATAATATACCTAGATTTCTCCGAGAAAAAAAAAATTGCTTGAAATGGACTCCACGAAACCTACCTCTGCTGTTCTAATGTTATTTCTCAGCATGGAGAGGCTTTAGTTATTTGCACATTCCTCCCTTCCCTTCTATGAGATTTATTTTAAAAAAATATACTGAACACACAGCTGTCATGAAGATTTATAGATAACTCCTTTAGAAAGAAGCTAAATGATTTTAGACTATTGTACTGCCTTTTCTCATTTTTTTAAATGTGATTTAATACCATGTAACCAGAAAAAAAAAAGCTTTGCTAGTCTTAAAGAAATCTCTATCTAAAGAGAGAAAATTGTGTATTCTATGCAAAAAAGAAAAATCCCACAGACCAATTTTATTGTAAACGTTTTCATAAAATTGTTGTGTAGCAGGCAAATGGAATTTCTACTCATTACTCTCTGATAAAACCTATCTCCCGCATCTAAAAATAGAGACATATTGGTAGAATAGACACAAAGCCTAGGTTCCTAGACAGAAAAGTTATTTATTGTTGTTATGGATTTAAATTGTGTTCAACAAAATATGATGAAAATGAAAGGTAGGAATATTGAGTAAATGAAGACTTTTTCATGATAATAGGAAAAAAAATTACAATGTGTGTGCTTGCCATTCATAGTAGAGTTATCAAAAAATGATAGCTAACAGCTCTTTTTCTTCAGAGCATTCTTTTATTTGAATCTCAATATTAAACCTTTAATTTAGCACATTTTTGCTTCACATATGGGTGGACATTTCAAAATTACCTAAGCAATGGAGGAAATAGCCCTGCCTATTCCCCTCACTTTGCAGAAAAACATTCCTAAACTGCAGTGGAACTCTGACTACAAATTATTTCTTGAAAACCTCAGCAGAGCACTTTGTGATTTTCAGTAGTAATAACTATAAGCACTGGAATGAGAAGAGACCATTATAAAGATATCCACAAATCGCCTCTGTGTGGTAGTGAAAAGGGGAAGAGATATCATTCCAGGTTAATCAATGTGTGCATTGTGGATCGTATCTCTCCATCAATCAACACTGTGGTTGCTTTAAAACTTAGGTGAATATTAAAAGTGGAAAGTGAAACATACTCATCAAGAAAGTCTCCACACTCCATAGAGATAATATTGATCTATTAGAGAGAGGGGAGCATTAAAACAACCTTCTGAATAGTGTTGGATATTTGAGTTCAAGCCTCTATCACCTGAAGGTGTGAAGGGACAGATAAATATCAGCTTGCCTTCCAAGAGTTTTCTGTGAACAGCTTAAATTAATAGATTTCTTCTGAAACCGGTTTTTAGGACACTGTAGGTGACTCTGAAAATGGCCTCTGCTTCTTCCCTCTCTCTTCTTCAGAATCTTTCCAAGAGCAACAGAAAAAGAGCAGTATGGGAGCAGAGCAGTCCTCTGAGTAAAAAGTATCCGTGTTCACTGATGCCTTGTTTGTTTCTGTGTAGAAGGATTTCTACTTCAAACATTTTATTCTGGAAAATGCCTAGATCTTCTCAGCTGGAAAATTTTTCACTCCACAGATCAATCTAAGTCGTGTAACTGCTAATGACTAAGTAACTTTACTGATGTGTTCATCTTGTCTTTTGTCTGGATCTTTTTGCTGACAAACAAAAAGTATATCCTCTTTGAAAAGAGGTGTTTCACTCTGGTATGTAACACTGAAGTATTTGATCTCTCTTTCAGCTATATACTGTGTCTGGTTCAGTGTGACATGCTTTCTCCTAAGACAAAGCTGAAAAAGCTGAAAATTTTGAGGGAATAAATTATGCTGCTTAGTTGGTAAGAGCCACTGTGGCCCAGAAGTCTCCATCATCCCCTCCTCATGAATGACTCAGTATCCATAGTCCTAATTTTGGCATCTGGCTTCTAAATGGAAGAGTCTAATTTGACTCTTCTATTTTTATCTGTGAGAGACATGATAGTTCCAGAGAGTGTATTACCCTTCCTTGCATCACTCTTTGAGAAATATGCCATTGTTACAGGAGAAGGTGTCCATTCAGTAAATTAACGAAATAACCTGGAGTCATCAGTAAAATTAAGTATGTGATGCTGACTGGTCCGCAAATTGTGACTGAGATCTTTTAAAAATTATTTCCGAGGGATAAAAAGCTGAGAGGAATGAAAAGAGCTGCATTATTTTCACTCCCAGGTGGGAAATCCCTAAAACTAGGCTTCAAGGTTCAATTTAAGTTTTTGACAAGCTCAAGGCTTTGATAAATAATCAATAAACTAAAAATACTACAAATTGTATATAAATAGCTGCCTATAAAGAAGTAGGAGCATGCAAGAATTATTTCACGTCTTCCTATGACTAGAACTAGGAAGCAACCTCATGGACACTTTTGGGTTTGACCTCACTCTAAATTAAAATATTTTTATTCTGACAGATGTAACTTCCATATTTAAATTAAGTAGTGAATTAAAGACGGGGGAAGATTAGTTTCCGCTAGCAATGCCCATGTGAAGAAACTTCCTGAAGAGACTAAAATAGCAAAGAAAATACATTGTACTGTGTCAGGTTTGGTCTGCATGCACAGTGACTCCGAGAAGGAAATAGAAGAGTTAAAACCTAAGAGGCTTTTCTGTGACACAACAGGTATTACTTGGCAAGGAGCACCACAGCACAGCTTCCTTGGGTAATTATAGGAGACAGGTTTCCTCGGTGTATTAGAGAGCATCTCCAGTTCAGCTTGTTCTGTTTCATTGCTGGAGGAGTGAGAGGATGCAAGGTAGGAGCCAGCTGAAGGTAAACATAACCAGGACTGGTAGAAGAATTAGGATCCAGCAAATATACCAGCCTTATTAGCAGTAATGGATCAGTCAATTTTTCCTATTTACACTCAGTGCAGCACAACTGAAGTTGATGAGCTTACAGGGATATATTGGCAGGGAAAATCTGGCTGGGTGTATAAACGCTACCAAGCCATTATGTTTATTTGAAACATCCTACAGCCTTTTCATCTGCTGAGTGGCAAACTGAAATCACAACGTTTCATTTAGGTTCAATTTCTGAAAATTATGGCACATCCTAGAAGATAAGTACATATTTCTAATCTGATACAAAATGATTGACTTACATCAGAATTGAATCTCAGCTGGCAAATATTGCATGATATGATTTGCTTTCTTCGATGAGGAAGAGGAACTCCAAATGTATGATTTATTACAGCTTTTTGAATTGGGTCCATCTGTGAAGAGAGAAGAAGAAAAATAAAAAGCTTTTGCTGTTCCACTGTGTGCTATGCTATCTATAATCTCAAAAGAGATTCTGCATCATGCCGTACCATGATCTACTGAAAACTACTATTTTTCTTTGAAAATGAATATTACTTCTTCATACAGTTATACAAAGAGGTTATGCAGAAAGGAAAAAAGAAAACTGTCATTAGCTTTCTTCAAATACATATCTTTAGTTCAATGTTATATGCACCAATCTCTCTTTACTGAAGAAAGGTAAAAGCTGTAAGTGCTGAACAAGTTTACCTACCCAAACACCAATTTGTGATTTTTATATCAGAGAAAAGCTAGCTCAATAAATAAAACAAGAATATTTTAAACAAAATTACTAAGAAAAGGAATAATAAAAATGTGAAAGAATATCATGTACATATAATTCCAGAATAGCACACAATACCTCAGTATTATCAAAATAATAATTATATCCCATGGACCAATAAATGAATCTCTTCCTTGAAACAACATCTACACAACTTATGAAAGATACAAATCCTCCAGAGATTATTTTCACAGTCGTTTGGAGGAAACTTTTTTGAATAAACTCTGCTTTAAGGATGAATTTGGACTTTTATGAAAAAGATTATTCTGAGCTAACTCCTACCAGAACACTGATCTGATAGTGTCTGCAAGTCAGGGTCCTTATTAAAAAAATGTGCCATTTTGGCAGAGAACTTCATAAAAACTACTCAAGGGACTTTTTTACTTGGAGGATTGAAATCACCTTCCCAAATTCATTGAACAAAATGCTTCTTTTTTCTTTTTCACAATAAACATTTGACAGCTACTTTAAAAATCTGGTAATAGCTTTGCAGCGACCTGTTTAAGCCACTGATATTTTTATCTTTAAATTGTTTAAAAAATCCCATATTTTGACTAATTCTGATAACCAGTATTCACTGAGCATAATGCGTGTATGTCACAAAAAAACCCCCATCTTTCTCCATGCCCATGTCTCCATGATGCACTATTTTCTAGTCTGTTGGCAAAAGGTTATTTAATAAATAAAGAATCAGAGCTTTTCCTTAGAGTAATCAATAATTCATGAAAGTTGTAATGGTAGACAGTCATGGCCTCTATTGCAGTGAATCCAGAACAGATCACTAAAGAATTTTTGCATCTTCTGACAGCTGTTCAGTGTCAAACATGAAATAGGTCTTTAAATTAATTGTTGTTGAAAAGAAGATAAGACTGGTTAAAAAAAAAAAAAATTAAACACACAGACACACACAGCCCTCCCCAAACAAACCAAGGAAGACAGCAGAGCTTTATAGAATGGCAGAACGGTCTGGATAAAATTCTCAGTTTGAGCATCTTCTTCAATTTGATGTGGAACACCTCATACATGTGTGTAATGACCAGCATACAAAACCACCAATCCCACCTAGAAACTGGGAGTGCCACTGTAACATAACCCCAAAATAATACTGATGACTAAGCGCAGAGTATATCAAGCTCTCAAACACGACAGCAAGTTGTGTAAGACTTTCTGCAGCGATCACACCATGCTCTAGGAGCACTCATTTTACTGCATAACATAATCTTGAACAAGCCCACAATCAAAATATACTATTATATAGACCAAAAAGAACACCACTACATAGGAAAGTAAATAAATTGCAATAGCTCTTCTTTTTTTGACTGCTCCACTGAGAGGTGAATTCTTATGCCAGCAGAATCAATAGACCCGTATCTTGCTATTTTTAACACTAAAGCATGACATGGTCTAGAGTTTAGAGAAATTCTGCTCCTTTTGTCACTGCAGGTCTACAGTAAATAGGGAAATCTGAAGTTCAGATATATGGATAAGTCAGCACATGGTAACTAGAAATTGTGCAAGAAATTCCTGGACCCAGAGTAACTGTTTGCCTTCACATTAACCACAGCTGTGAGATGCTTTAGAGAGCTTCTTTGTTCCCTTTCTCAAGTTATGGATAATGTGAGATAATGCCCTTCAGTGTTAACATACTAGTCTTTCCCACTAACAAACAAGTGCCCATTATCTCTCAATTACTTGAGAAAGCAAACAAAGAAGTGCTCTAAGGGTTAAATGAAAGGTACTACCACAGTTCACAAGAGGGAAAGACTTATTTTTTTAAAATGGATTTACTCATCTTCAGAGTAAGTATTCTAGCTCCAAATGAAGCAACTGATGCTTACATGTTGAGAATGAAATGAAATTTTTTTTAGAATTAAAATGGTCATGAATGTGTAGAATAGTTGCTCTATGTTATACTTTAATTTGGTCTCATGGAAAAAAAGTGTGGTTTCTTTCCTAATAAGACCACAGATTTTCTCTTGTTTATCTGCTGTTGCAGAAACCCGTCTGCACCCTTCCCTTTCAGTTTTTAAAGATGTAGACTTCTAGATATACAACTACATGGCTTTACTGTGAATAGGGTGATTTGTATTTGTGGCTCTAAATGAAGAAGTGTTCTGATAGCTTTCAAATTCATTAGGAACAACTGTTTCAAAATAATAATCCCTTTTCTGCTAGTTCATAAAATCGTAGAATCATAAAATTGTTTGGGTTGGAAAGGACCTTATAGATTACCTATTTCCAAACCCCTGCCATGGGCAGGGACACATTCCACTAGACCAGGATGCTCAAAGGCCCATCCAGTCTGGCCTTGAACACTTCCAAGAAGAAGAAGAAGAAGAATTGTTCTTTGATACCACAAAGCACAGTCAAACTTTAAAACTTGGCACCAGATTCTAATAAAGTTGGGACAGAATGCTTGAGGGGTATTTAACATTATTATTTTTCCCTGGAGATTTCATTTGGGAAACATCACCAATCCATAAATTCCAAATAAACATCAAAAAGCACCAGACAAGTCTCCACAAGTTTTATGCAGGAAATCTGAGAGGTAACAGGATACTTAGGTGCAGCATGATAAGGACTCAGATCTCACAGATACTGGAAGGCAGAGAAGAGGCCTGCTGAGCGTCAGAGGAATAGAGCCAGCTGATTGCAGAAAATAGAGAGCAAGAGTTGCAGGGAAGTATAAAGAGGGAAATAATATCACATAGCTGAGATAATCAGCAAGTGGGGAGATACTTTAAAGCAGCTCCAAGCACTTCTAGGCTTACTAAACCTTACTAATTACACACACAAATTTTATTTCAACTTATGTAAGTGGTATGCACTTTCAAAATAAAGGTTATCATGATAAACTTTGATAAAATTTGCTTTTTACTCATTACTAGTGCTGTTTTACAATTCTGGATTTTATTTCTTAGACAAAACTCATTTAATTTACTCTCATTTAAAGTGAAGGACAGAGAAGTTTGCAATTCACATGAAAGATTATCATTCAGCTGCCAGAGCTGTGCAGAAGACCAAGCTTGGCAAAATGTCCCTTTACTTCCTCTTGACAATATATTTGCACTGTAAGTTACAACACAAGGAGAGTTTGCTCTGAGAGCTGCACTGTGTTTGACTTGTCTGCTCCTTCTGCCTCTCTTCTGTCCAGCAGTAGGCATTTTCTGTAAGTCACTCTTTTCCATGGGGTCTGTCGAGGGATAGCACAGTGCTCAAGGTTTACTGCAAACCACAATATGACTATTAGATTGGGCAATGAAGATAAATATAAAAGTTACTTTGATTCATTTTTGGTTTCAATAGATGCACACCAAAAACATCTTCTGTGTTTTAATTATTCAAGCTGAAATTTGAGTCAAAAATATATGATTCATGTTCTTTGATCAAATACTGTACTCCCTTCCCAGAATCTGCAGGAGCTTACCATACTTCAGGAAAATCCAGGCTTAAACCAAAGGCATGATAGAACGTGGCCCCTTACTCCATGTTCTTAGCTTTGACGCTATCACTATAATTTGTTTTTTCTTGTTTTAAATTCAGTCTTGCCAGACCTATGATATTAGCTGTATTCCTTGTTCTTGTGCTTACTACAGAATACAAAAATGCTCTTTATTTTGTGGACTGCAGATGAAAGGAGTGGCTGTTCATGAACATTTCTGGAGGAAACACTTACCATGAAATCACCAAGAAGTTGACCTAGGAGATCCCTTATTATCCTACCTGCCTGAGACACTTTTCCAGAATTACCATAGCTGCTATTCTTGAAGGCTTTCTGTAGCAAAGTCTTCATCTCATTAAATTTTCAGTAAATATCTGTGTAATGCATAACCTGGGATGGCATACTTTACATACAGAGAAATCTCATCCTTTGGAAAACTAAATCTTACATATTTTCCACAAATAATTTCTATGTGTTTTTGTGTGTGTGTCAATTGTTTTATGCTGAAGCTGAAATTCAAACACATAAGTCTTCCTGAATTTCAAGAAATTTTTAATATATATAATTTTTATTAGCTGCTTTTCTGTGACTTCTTATCCCAAAGGCATAAGAATATGCCTAAGTTAAAAACAACAACAAAGCAAGAGCAAAGGAAAGCATGCAAGTTTGATCTACAAAGGCTTAAGGCACAAAAAGGATGTAAACCAAAGGGACTTATTTTTTAATTTTGTACTAAAACCAAAAGGCATGATATGAGCATTTCAGATGCTTAAGGTTTGCAGTAAATTAATTGAAATTCACTAATGTCTATAAATAAAAGCATCCAGTTCAAAGGATAAGACAGTGTGGATGCCCAGTGCCTGTTCAGAGCATATGGCAGGCCTAAAGCAATCAAACAAGTAAGAAAGTATTTTTACCTCAAGACCAAAGAAATTAGCTGAAAAAGATTGACTCAGATCACTATGGTCTTATACTAAGTGAGCAGAAAAACATGTCAGGTCATTGAAGCTCTCAGGAAAAAATTGCTATTCCTTTACCATTACCATTTTAGAAGTAATTTTTTAAAAAATTACCCACCAAAAGACTGACTTCCATTATTTGAACAGCTAACTGAATTTAGTGACACAGGTACCACCACCTCCTAGAACCACTTAAAATCCAGATGCTAACATATTTGATAATAATGTTACAATTAATATTGTGCTTATTTGGCCTCATTTTGTGCTTACTAATAAATATGTTTGTAGAAATCCAGATCGATGGCAAGAAACCATACTCAGAATATATATATAACTACTCATAATATAATTCCTTTAATGTTATTTTCATTGTAACATTGCATTGTGTTAGGCTCATAACATTGATTAAGATAACTCAGTGCAGGCTCCTTTCATTCATTCTCTTATGTTCCAACAAACAGTGAAAATAATAAGAGCATTGGAAACAGTTTAAATCCTGTATCAATCTTTGCTATTACCAAGCAAAAATCCCAAAATATCATGTCCTCTGCATTATACTTATTGATCAACCTGACCCATTTTTAAAACTGCACGACAGGTGCAGTTTTAACACCAACCTCTTCAAACATAAAACTGCCTACTCGATTGTTATTGTACCATACTTATAGAAACACGGAAAGGTTAAGCTGTAAGAATGTTCCTCAATTGTGTAAAGTCGCTGTCATTTATAGCTCAGGACTCTTAGAGCCAGCAATTTGCTCACAGCATAATTTAACTATTTTGAATTGAAAACTGAGCAGTTCCTCTGTGATCTCAGTGGCATCAAGAATTCAGACATTTCCCCTGCAATCATGCTGGTCAGTTGTACAGATGCAGCAATATTATATTAGATACACTACATTGCAATATTATTATTTATGAAGAAAGTTATATATTTTGGAGAACTCCTGGACTTTCAGGCTCACATTGGTTGTAGAGACTGCCCATGGGCACTGTGCGGCTGAGTGGGAGCTACGTCTTCCCCAAGAGATACTTGGCATCTGTTGCAGGTGCATTTTCAAGCTGTACAAAGCATGTGCAACAGGTCCAAAACTTCCAGGAAAAAACATGAAGTACTGCGTGTCACACACTGCTGTTTATTTCTGTGTGTGCACAACGATCCCAACACGCATAAAAGTATTTATTAACTATGGACGTTAAAAAAGATATATCTGTGCAGAACATGATGCTTTCCAGAAGCGCCAGACCTATAACTTACAATCTACCTGACACATTCTTAATATCCTGGTGACCAGGTCAGAAACAGAACAGTTCAACAACAGCTCAGTGATTTGATCCTAAGCATATTTGACATTCTGCATTTCCATAAGAAATAAGTCCCATTGTTACGGTTGGCACTCCAGGGATGTTTTCTTCCAAAACCACATTAATCTGTGAATAAGAATCTTATAAACTAACTAAAGAACACAATTCAAAAAGAATGATGGGAAAAGCTTAGTAAGCATAATTAAACACACACAAAAAAATGGATGTTCAACAATATTTTGGTTTCATGTACGAATAAAACAATGTCAAACAGTTAAAATGCATGTTCTAGATGTGCTACCATGCATGGCTTATCCTTTTACAGCCAATTTATTCAGTATTGCCCTAGTAATTATGGTGAATAATTATGCAGAGAGTTGAACCCAGCACTACACATCTTTCCTTAGTGTCTACCATTTCTATCCTTATCAGTGAAAGAGGGCAGAACTAACCTGATGTTTTTCATGTACATAAATAGAAATATTGCTCATCTTTGTTAAATATAACATAGTTCATATAAAATATCTGCACCAACGACAATAATGTGCAATATTTACAGAATAATTACTTTTCTTTTAAAAATTGATATGTATCAAAAAGAAAATTGCTGTTACTTCCCAAACAATGCAATGGGCAACTCGAATAGTACTTCAGAATGAAAATTCCCAAAGTAAACTTTTTATTCTTTTGTTGAAATCCTGTAAGAATGTTTCTGCATTTCTCTTTTTTTTCTCCCTAATGGAGCTATTTAATTGTAACAGTTGTCTAGTCACCTTTGTGATGTGATTCTAGTATTTTTTCCCTTCTTTTTATTATTTTTTTTCTTGTAGATTTTTCCACTTGCAAATGAAATGCTGAAGCAGCAGCAGTATTTCTGGCAAGCTGCTTGAATATACAGAAACCAGTCAGAGTAAAAGGATTTGCATTCACAGTGGTACTGCACACAAATACTGTAACCACAGAGAGATTATGCAAATCCTTATACTCTGATTGTCTAATAATGGTTGTCAGTCAAAAGACAAGAATTTGCATATGCTAAGGCTAGTGAGAAATAATCACACAGTGATTATGCTAATCAAACACACTAAACAACATGTGAAGGACTGTCAAACTGGAACAAATCTGTGTATGTATGCTAAATACAGAACTACACAGTGCTAAGAGAACATTAAGGTTATAGACCAAGCCCTTAAAAACATGAAATGCCTACGAACCTTGATTTGACACCTTTATGAATTTATCATTTTGAAATATGTTCACATCTTTTCCCCAAAAGGTTTTGGCTTTGTTCTGTTAAGAAGATGGACAATGTTCACCTAATGAGCAACTGTTCAATGTTGTGTTTTGTCCAAGAGGTTCAATGAATAACCCTATACCTCATTGACTATATAAAGCTGAAACCTCACTCCCAGTGAGAATTATCAGCCTATTCATTGGCTCTCCTACAGTCTTCACTGGCACAGGATGTGAGCAGTTCACATGTATAATTAATTTATTTTGAAAATCTCTTTTTTAGGTGAGATGGTATTTTGTCAGAAATAAAGAACAAAAATTGTACACCAGTTCCAGCTACTCAACTTGATATACCTGATAGTACTTACGATTATATTGCCTTTCCTATGTTCCCCACACAGTTCCTGATTCCGGATTCATCTGTGAAGGGGCTACACAGACTAAACAGAGCTTTACAACTGCAAGTTGGACTTAAAATCCATAAAGTTGCCTGGGAAATGTTTTGAGTTAAGCACTTGCCTAACAGCTCTCGGAACAACTCCCTGGAGTGGTATTCAACTGGTTTTCTAAAACGGGATAGCCCTTACTTTAGTCCTATCTCGTTCAAAAGATGCTTTCTGGTTTATGCAACAAACAGAGCAAAAATACTAAAAGGATAATAATCTTCTCAATTGCAAAACCATCACTGACTCTCAGTGCTAATCCAAAGGAAAATTCTACCAGACCTAAAAGATTCTCCCGAAGGAGAGAAGATGAAAGGCAACCAAATGTTGCGTGTTTATCATACTGCTCAATTACCTAGTGGACAACACTCAGTACAACAATTGCAGCATAAGAGCAGACCAACATGAAACGGATCACCTTGAAAGTGAGAGAATTACTCATTCCACTTCTAGCAGGCATTACTAAAGTGGTGTGCAAAGAAAGGGTGGATTGCTTCTTTTATCTGATCACTTAAGTGAGCAGTGGCAGATGGTAAAAATATGATTAAACCCAAAACAATTGCTTAAAACGAAAAGAGATAAATGTTATACCCTCCCTAAAGATATCTCTTAAGATACCAATAAAGATAAAAAACCTAAGGTTCACAAACACCATTTGTTTTCTGAGATTCACCAAGAACAAAGCAAAAATGAGCTCATGAGAAAAAGAATACATTAAGAAAAGTTAAGGGCATTTTTATGTTTTGTGCTCAGGACTTTGGAACAAAAGGTTGGCAGACCTAAAGAGGATTGCACAAGAAATTCCCAATGGCATCGTACATATGTGAATCTATCTCAGAAAGCTGCACCAAGTGTTACAACTTGTGTTTAATAATAGTCAGTCTTTCTAATCACAACAACAATAAAAGCAGGATGTGTGCCAGGGAGTGAACTGGCAGACAGGCACTTGATTCACTCTTACAAGTGAATTGCTTACAAGTATCAGAGAGCAAAGTGGTCTCTGACAACTACTACATGTTTTTCAGAGAAATGACTTCGTATGTATGTGTCTAAGGACTGAGAAAATAATTCTGTAATGCAAAGTTCCTGTTCATGCTGCTATGCTTTTTTAGTCTATTTAAACAATTCTTCTTATTTACCATATTTATTCTGTTGCCTCCAAAGAAATCACTAAGAGCTAAGGTGTAGAGTATAACTGGAATGTTTAAAGATATATATTCTTAACTTTAAAAAAATCATGAGATGCTTCAGACATTATTAAAATACTCTATATAATTTTATAGCATTTCAACACATTTCAAAATCTTAATGTGTTAATATTTTACACTGGGAGAAGTTACAATTCTTAACCCATACTTGTAGAATCAGAAAATAAGAAACTAAAAGGGAGGCCAACACATAATTTAATCCATACATCCCATCATGAAAGGAAAAAATTGTTATGGGGACAGAATAATTTTATCCCAGTTCCTAGTGAGTAACACTTGAGTGAGCAAATATTTTCAGGAAGCAAAGGCAAAAATGAAGCAGTTGAATGCTGGAGAGAAAGATCTTTTCCGGATTCTCATTTTATAAATGTTTCAGTGTAAAACACTTTAGCATTTAAATTGAAACATTTTACAAGGCTGCTCTCCTTGTTCAGCCACTATAATTCTGATGACCCCTTACAAAAGAGTAATTAGAAAATTATTGCATTTTTCTCTTGGCTTTTAATAGATGTCTGTCTTTCTTCAAAACATGGTACAAGTACTTCACTTCAGATGAAAGTAGAGATATTTACTGGTATAATTATTTGACTACAGGTACTCTTTTTTTTTTTTTCCTTTTCCTTTTTTCCCCACTCTACTCTCATTTATATGAAAATTCCAGGATATAAAACCATGTGACCAACTGTCACCATTGTGCCTCACATCTGGAGATTCAAGACAATTTTATTTAAATTAAGTGCACAACCAGCACTCACTACAGAAAAATAATGTTCCTCACACTCTTCACATATGGAAACTGAAGGGCTATTGTTTGTACACGCAGCTGAATACATGCTTAAAACAGGTAATGGTAAAGTATGAGGGTAAATTATTTGCATGGCTGTATTCATAGCCCTCATACAGATCACTTAAGAGAATTATCTCCTTGCATGCAAATAATACTTTAACTTTGCTGAGATAATGGATTATGGACCACAGGAGAAGTCATTAACCTGCTTACTCCCTCCATAACATGATTAGCTCTAAAACCTCCCTGATTTTTTAACCAGGATTTGACTGAGTGTTCAGGATACTCACTTCCACTAAGAGAGAGAAGAATAAGAAATTGGAAAATGGGAAAAAAAAGTTTTAATTTCTTGATGTAGTTTAAGAGCTCACATAATCATGTAAACAAACCTTACTCTTCTTAATAACTATATATGCATAAACAACATTAGAACTTGGTACTAAGCTGAGCAAGAGCCCAAGAAGATGAGGGAAATAGGTGGTCAAAGGTGATTTGCATTTTAATAAGGTATTTCTAACTGAAAAATTAAGATCAACCTGGTTTTTTCTTCAGACTCTCTAGGAAGCAGAAAGTAGGAAAAGATAGAAAAGAAATAATTTAGAAATAAATGGAGATTATTACATTACTAACCCAACTCCCTACAAGTTGAAATGTCTCATTTTCTTCACGGTAAAAAACCAGGACTACATTCCATTTTGATGAAAAGAACACACTTATACCTTCATTGGGTACCGACATCGTGACTGTACTTCTCCAGTAATTCTCTACAGATTACCACTGAGATTCATTCCAACTCTCCTGTCAGTCTTAGTGACTAAATCATTAGTGCAATCCTGAGTGCACTGAACAGCTGTGGAGAATATAGTTATGGCTCATTCACTACTTGAAGTGCTTTAATCCCTTCCTACCCATCTCTGAAATGTGATGCATTAAATAATTCTCAGCATGTTTTTATATCATTTGGAAAAAGATGAAACGTTAACAGTGTACTTTTCCATGCAATTTCATCTTTGAAGTTTTATCTGAGTAATATATCAAAATTAAAATTTAGAAAAAGGTATTGCCAGGGAAGTACCAGTCTGACCCTGACTTCTGAGCTTTTTGTAGATCAAAACAGAACTAAATGAAACAAAGGAAGGAAAGAAACCTGTTTTTACATGTGTGCATACAGAAATACCTGTCTACGAGTTCAAGATACCTTAAAACAGGCTAAAAATGGCAATCTCCCCTCCTCCCAAGTGTCTACTACCATAAATAAATATTAATATATCTACGAAGACCAAAATGTAGAGTTAATAAGAGCCTTTGGTTTCTAGCACAACTTTGGTAACTTCTGCTTTTGTGAAAGGACAATATCACACAGTGGAACACATTTACATCTTACTGTCATGGCAGACTGTATTGGTTTGGACTAGTTCATGCATTTTCTTGAATTCTCTGATTGTTTAAATTTGCTTCATGTTGATTTTGATCTTTATATGATTTTAAGTCAAGCAAACTCCAATTGGAAGCCCAAATCAGCTCTGACCACACTGGTGATATACAGATCCTGACACACAAAAGGTAGTCAGAGGTTCATTGACCAGGTGAAGACTGTGGGCTCCAGTCCAGTGAGTAAGAAGGTATGTTCTGTGTCCCTCCAGGCTGGAATCCCAGATGAACTAATGCATGCAGATGGGAACCAGAATTTAGGCAAACATGAATGGATGAAGCAGCTAGACACTGAGTTGCTGCAGGCAAGCAGCCCTGATAGTTCTTCCATCTCCTCAGCTGACCCCTGCCAGCAGGACAGCATCACTCCACGTTAGTGAAACTATGGTGCCATTGAGTCTTTAGAACTAGTGAGGCTGAAAAGGATTTTGTACGTATTATGAACTTAAACACAATAGGAAGTCTCATCTGAGTATTTCTCTTTACAAAGACCATTTACAGACAGGTAATTAACATGAAAACTGAGCTGTACTAGAACTTTTGGCAAATCCACTTGTTCTTATGCACAGCCTTATGACTTTGCACTAGACAGCACAGGCATAATTGATCCAAGATCATCCATGTCTAGAGTACCTCACAAAAGTACCTATGGATGTGAAGACAGGCAATTTTATTGCCTGTGAACTGTGTAGTTGTTCTCTACAAGTCAAGTACCTAAGGATATCTGTGCTGCTAGTGTATCTTTCCAGAAAAGAAACTCCATGATGCATAAGCAGCCCAGCTTCGATTATTTTGAAGGTTTCACTTTCTATGCACTGATTAAGGCCTATGGATATCATAACAGAATCGCAGAATGAACTAGGTTGGAAAGGACCTCTAAGATCATCTAGTCCAACCTGTGACCTAACACCTCTTCATCAACTAAACCATGGCACTGATTGCCTCATCCAGTCTTTTTTTAAACACCTCCAGGGACGGTGCCTCCATCACCTCCCTGGGCAGGTGATTCCAGCGCGCGATCACTCTTTCCGTGAAGAATTTCTTTCTAATAGCTAACCTAAACTTGTCTTGGCACAGCTTAAGACTGTGTCCTCTCCTTCTGTCATTTGTTGCCTGGGAGAAGAGGAAGACCCCCACTCGATTACAACCACCCTTCAGGTAGTTGTGGAGAGTGATAAGGTCACCCCTGAGTCTCCTTTTCTCCAGGCTAAACAACCCCAGCCCCCTCAGCCATTCCTGACAGGGCTTGTGCTCCAAGCCCTTCACCAGCCTTGTTGCCCTCCTCTGGACGCGCTCAAGAAACACATTCATAAGGGTGCATTGTCTCCACTCTTACAGTCAAAGTTCTGTCCTAGAGATATCTAAAACACAGAATAGGTATGAGGAACCTGCTAAGATAGCAGCAACTAATGAAAGAACTCTGAAAAAATGAAGAAGACATAAAAAGTGCAATGCAAATCCCCACAGGGCTTGTTCCTGTCATCTTAGATGTCTTCAGGGCTCTCAGCCCAATGACTGGTCCTATTTTCTACTCAATTAATTATCTCTGATTATAAAAACAACATCACCAATGAAAACATCATTCCTCCTGCTACTGTAAAATTCATTATACTCATGTAATATTAGAGGTGAACCCTGTCCCTCATGACTTATTTCAGCTTATCTTGACACCCTGATGCAACAAGTGCAAACCAAGGCTTGACCTTGGATCTCAGCTTTGACAACTATGATTAGATCTTAATACACACTGCACACGTTCATGGGCCAGGATTAATCATTAATGATCAGGATCTTTGTGACACACTTAAGAGGCCAGGAAATATTATCCTCATCTTACACATAGAAACTGAAAGTAATGATTCAAGGTCACCGTGGAGGTCTGTGCCTGAATGCAGAGTTGAAGCCATCACCTCTTCCACCAACTCCTTCTTGCTAGCTCAGAGCAGCATTCTTGGTCAACCCTCACCACACCTTGTGTCTTTTGGTTCTTGTTTCAAAAGACAGTCTGACTTTTACCCCAGCAGCTCTCATGAACAGCTGCAGGCACAAACAGTTCTGCTATAGATAGGATAGGATAACTAAAAAAGTACTCCAGGAGCAGCTGCGAGCTATGGTGCTCCAACCCTTCTTCTTTTCCTGTGTCATCTTAAAAAGTGCTGCTGCCTTTTTGGGCACTAGTGAGGAAACTCTGTGTATTGTTATCTCCTTGTAATTTGCACAGCAGATTGCCTCTGCAGTGGCCATGCCTATAGCTTGAAAGAAGAGGAAAGCAGGAGACTCAAATACAGAATTAAAACCAAGTGTTGGTTGTTATATTGAAATGGACTTGTGTCTGTTTTTCCTTCCGCACAAAAGAAATCCATGCTATTATAAAAGGCATAAATGCAATCACCTATTTGAATTAATGATTGGAAAGGTTTTTTTCTTCTTTCCCCCTTTACAAAATCTTCAGTTCACACTTCACATGAGGAGACACATAGCACATTTGCAGCATGCAGCAGTGTCATCTGATCCTGAAAAAATCCAGTATGCTCTCGAGAATCATCATGTTTACAAATGCTATTTCTGAACCATCATCATTCAAGGAACTGCTTTTAGTTTTCCTTTCAGATTTATGATTATTGAAATGGCATTACCAGTGCAAAGTTTCTCTCTGTCAGTTCTTGCCTTTCTCATTATTAACTGCAACTGGAAATTTAACAACTTAAGGAGCATTATGCACTTATCAGGGTGAGAATTTGTCACATCAGTTTTATATAGGTAAGACAATACTACACCAAAGGCATACACTCAACACAGGGTTACATCACCTTTTGCTGGTCAAATCCAAAGATAAACAAGTTGAAAAGCCCCACGTAGCAAAAGCTTTTATGATACCAGGCTGGTCAGGTTTCCCAGCTGTTAACATTAAACCTGAACTCAAGTAGAATGTGCCATTTCCTTTCTGCTGTCTGCAAAACCAGCAACTCATCAAATCTGCTTCTGTCTGAGACTAGTATTTAAATTTGTACTCTTGTTTGGCCCAATGACTTTAATGTGAAAATGACAATGACATCTTCTGGCCTCCAGAGAAACCGACAGAAAATACATGTGCTTTCCTTAATATGCTTTGATCGGAATGAACACCTCGCTAATGGTGGTCAACTGCTATGCAAATATCCAGTAATTGCACCAGTCAAAAGCAAAACATGTTAGAAAAGGCACTTAAAAAAAATCTCAACAAAGCACAAACAAAATAAAACCTAAGAACCCTCAAGTAAAACCAGAAATGAGAAATGACTAGTAAGGCACAAGTTGATTATTAAGAAACAGAGAAAAACTGTTTCAGTCTAAATTTTCAAAACCTATGTTGTTTACACTGATGTAAATATAAAAGAGAAAAGCTACAACTTTAAACTGGCACATCGTAAGTCCTGTGTTTCTATAATTATGCTTTTGCTGTCTAAGATTAATCAGGGTAGTTAATGATGCAAAAAATTACATTTATAATCCAGTCTGAATACAGCTGTACTGCAAGCTATGATCTAAGTGCCATTAAGGTAAATGGAATTAATGGGCTGTCCCTGGCAATTTTTATGTCTATCAGTTACTAATTAACATTCTTCTGCAAAGAATAATTTATGGGGGAAAAATACATACAGAAGCAATAATGTTAAAACTTGCAACACAGACTGGTCACAGGGTAGCTGTGCAGCTGTAATAGACAATGTGTTGTGCTCATTTCAAGAGAGAACAAGAAAGTGCCAACTGGCACTGCAATCAGTAAAATCTTTTATGTTAAGTCATTTATTTTATATTGCAGCAAATTATTACTGCCAAGGATGAACTTTTGTGAGAAATCTCAACTTCAGCTAATAATGGAAGGACTGAGCAGAAGCAGCAATAAAAGCTTGGTAGTTAAATTAGCTACTAAGAAAAATGAGCACTGTGTGTTATCTTTGTAGATAACATAGCACATTTGCTGCTCCCAGCTTGATTACTGATTTTATGCATTCAGTACTTGCATTAGTTTTAAAAGTATTCCTGTAAAATCTTTACCACAATCTCATTGTAGCTCCCTTGTATTCCTGACTTTATAACACAAAAAGCACTTCATAATTCTTTAGAGTCCCTTTTGAAATCCTCCTTATCTTCTTGCCTATGAACCTACGCACCATCACTTCACGTACTAGGAACTAATAGTAGAGAATAAACCTTATAGTGAACACCAAAGGCTCCAGAGGTTATTATATGCCTCTTTTTTAAAAACAAAACAATTTTAAAAACCCCCAAAACATACCAACAGAAAAACATCCAAAGCCCTCGAAACACTCATCCCCCCACCTGTAAAAATGCCCCTAGGAACTGGAAGACATAGAAGTAGGTGGTAGAATCAAAATCAAAATCTAATGGTGACTGTTGCATCTGAAAAGTATTCTCCACACTAAAGGCAGTAGTAGTTAGTGGTTTTAGAAGAACATCAAGATAGGTTTACTTACAGAAAGAAAACAAACATGTTAATCATTCTGAATTTATACTTACAAAAATCCAGCTTAGAGTTAATCCTTCAAATCCCTGGTAACAGTATTATTCCCAGTAAACATCATCGAATTAGGCTGATTTTAATCTTCCCAGACCTTGACCAAAAATGGTATATAACTACAACAACCTATATTATTACCAAAAATGGCAAAAATAATATTACTAGTATTTATATGAGTGAGATTCATTATGTAATAATGGCATTCCTTCAGTTTCATAATCATTTCCTATGTCAATCATGATGACTCTCAAGTTCATAATACCAACATGACAATTCACACTAACCACAATTTACTGCCTTCAAATAGAAGTTTTAAAGCAACATTTAGGATATATTTGCATTTTATTATACCTTAGTCAGTAAGATGTCAGTGATAAAAAACATCCTAACTTCAGAACCTACATGAACAGCTACTTTGAACATACTGTAGACAATTATCAGATAAGAATTTAATTAATTCACAAATATTTGGTGTTATTTATCACATGGAGGGGAAAAAAATCTGAATTCTTGAGAACAATACTTATACTGTTATCAAAAATATGTTGTAAACTGGTAAGAATTCCATTCTAGTGCTATAGGAATAAGCGCTAAGCATTCTAGCATGGTCTCTCTTGCGTATATCCTCTCCTCCCTTCGTCACTCCACTACGACCCTCCAAATTACAGAATTGCCTGTCTGGACTGTAGAATTTTAGGTAGACAGGCAAGAGAAGTTAGAATAAAATACTGATTCACAAAAGTTGATAAGCTTGCAGAGAAAAGAAGGAAAGTCTATAAACCCAGTATCGAAAAGTACAACAGACCTAGTGAATTTGCTGCTTCAAGAGCACAAAGAGAAAGACGTAATTTCTTTTTTTTTTCTGAGGGAATTGAACGAGACAATAGATAAATCCTGTCAGGATGGATCTGACTGCACTGCAGTAAATGATAAAGTAGGTGTCCAATATTTTCATTATACAGGCTGGCACATTTGCAGTATAACTAAAAACATGACATATAATGTCAATTCAAATCAATACTTTAAAAAAAAGAAAAATTAATGGTTTTGATTACAAAGCATATTCAGATTAAGAAAACCCAGAACCACAAAACAAGCCATCACTACACACTTTAAAGCTTTTCTCTGGTGCTCTCTATGCTAGTACATTAGGCGTGTTATTGCAGGCTCTAGTGGTGCTTCTATACGGAAGGTTTTGGCAGGCTTCCCCACTGTAACCTCTTTGTTTAGGAATTTATTAACATATTGAATGATATGCTTTTGCTCTGAACTTTATAGAAAGGAAATTAAGCTCTTTTCTAGGGGAGTATTTATTAACCAAAAATCAAAGCAAATGGAAACATCATGTAAAAGTATCTTCAAACACCATGTCAAAGACAAATATTTTTCTAATGCAAAAGGAAGATAAGTAAGACAATTACATTATAATATGGTTCAATCTCTTTAGTTATTTGCTTTTAATAGTGAATATTATGTTAGCAAGAGAGCTAGACTGGCTGTTCTGACAGTGGAGTTCCGTCTTTTAGTCATCTATAATGAAATGTGCTAATTCACCAGAAGCTGCTGGGTAGCAGGTCATCGTGCATACCTTTGATGTGCAAATTCATGCTTAAATGCTTTGAAGACTTAAGGCCTAAAGTCCATACTGGATCCTCAGCAATATAACATCCTATCCTTTGGTGCTTTATCTGAATGCTGTCTTCGAGAGGACTCTACCAAGTGCTGGACAAAGTGGTGTTCATTCTGCAATACATTCAGTGTGAAAAGCAAGTTTTTAGCTAGTTGATAAACTAGAAAGAGTCTTCATTATCCTTACTTATATTATGTGTTTGTTGTCACATAGTTGCCACACTGTTTCAACCAAACAGAGTATTGCACTTCCAAAGGTTTCAGTCCTTCAAATGTTGTTATAAACACCTACTTTTTAAACTTAATAATCTTAAGTAATTAAGTAAGGCATTATCCATTTGCATTACATATGGTGGTAGACTGATGTTTTACAGCTGTCTATGTAGTCTATGACAATACTGTATTCCCCATCGCCTGCTTGATTTCTACTGTACCTTTAAATTGCAAAAGGGGGAGAGAGAAACCGAGAAAACTCTTCAAAGTGGCTAGCTTAACCTTGTAACTAAAATGTTTTGCATTCTTTTCTCTCCCGATTCTAACAACATTTAGTTAGTTAAAAGACTTTTGCTCGCTAGTCTCTTCGGCTTTCAGCAGAAAAGGGACTGTGANGGCTTCGCTTCTTTTCCTTTTTAGATTGTTTTTGGCTTGCTTTTCATCCGAGACCAGCTGTCATTTCCAGACCTGCTCGGCGGGACCCTCCAAGGGGGATCGTCGGACCCTGCCTGGTCGGCCCGGCCCAGCGTAAAACTGCAAGTTTTACCTACAAAAAAACCCCTACAATCCATAGTCCTCTTTTAAGAGACAAAAGGGAGAGTTTCAATATCCTTTTTCCCCGTAACAAGAAGAGACTCTGTTTGTTAAATAAATAGTTTTTTTCACTTTCACTCAAAAAATTATTTTCCCAAACCCATGAAAAAAGTGCTACCAGAGCCTACTTGCCTGACAGGCAAGAAAGAGAGAAAAAGAGACACCCCTCTCGAGTTGTTTCCTCCTAGATTTGTGTCCAAACCGGCACAACAGCTAATCTGCATTTGTCAAAATAAATGAAAAAAGTTCAATGTATTATGGTACAAAAACATAGATGTAATTGCAAGAGCGAAAAAATTCTGATTCGTAATTCAGTAATGAATCTGCTAAATTAAGCAATTTTATTATATTAGGATGATAGCTCAAGATAGTGGAAGCTAAGCAATGGAATTGATGGGTGAAAAAACTCCTCATGGTCAACAAGCCCAAAAAAGTCCTGCAAAGAATAAAATTCCTCAGGATATAAGAGAGGTTTCATCTCAGACCTACTGCTTATGCACCTACTACTGTTGCTGTACTGAGCTCTGCCTTAGTCGTTAATGAACCAGGGATGCTGTTATGCTATGCATCTTCTCATCTAAATTTGCCTCTTCAAAAAGCAGTCTAAAAAATTATTTCCACAATATATGTTCCTTGGGGACAGCTACAATTACTCACAGATGTACCTCTGAGGTGACAAGCACCTTGGTTTCCCCTTTTCTCTGGGTGGATGCCAATGACTCAAAAAACCAAACTGAATCTCACTGCTGCCATTGCTGTTACCTGCGGGCGCTGACCAGCTCGTGCAAGCCCTTCCAGGCGCCCATGGCAGAAGCTGGTAAGAGGCCTCAAACAGCTCCTCAATGGCAAAGGGACGTCTTTTGCCAAATCTGCCAAGGTCTGCAGATTTGACTTTTAGGGTTACCTTGGTGCTTCTTAGAGAATTCAGTTACCTGTTTGGAAGCAACATCTAAGCCCAAGTATAACCTGGCAGGCAGCTAAACACCACACAGCCGTTGGCTCACTTTCCCCTAGTGAGACAGGGGAAAGAATCAAAAAAAAAAAGATAAAACACCAAGGCTGAGATAAGTACAGTTTAATACAACAGAAGAGGGAGGCAAATTAATAATAAAAGTAAAAGAATACTCAAAATTAATGATGCACAATTCGACTGCTCACCACCGGCTGACTGATGCCCAGACTGCCTCCAAGAAGTGAGCTGCCATGCCCCAGACAACTCCTCTCAGTTTTGTTGTTCAGCATGATTCCATATGGTATGGAATATCCTTCTGGCCAGCTGTGTCAGCTGTCCCAGCTGTGTCCCCTTACCAACTTCTCATGCATCCCTGGCCTCCTTATTGACACAATGATGTGAGAAACTGAAAAATCTGACTTAGTGTCAACACTGCTCTGCAACAACCAAAACAGCGGTGTGTCATCAACATTTTTTTTATTCTAAATACAAAATACAGCACTGTACTACGCGGAAGAAAATTAGCTCTATCACAGCTTAAACCAGGTCACTGAGCCAGGAGAGAAAAGTTTTCCTCCTATACTTTTCCCCCTAAATGTTCCCTGACAATGTGTCAAAGTATTTGTTCTCTGTTCCCTCACCTTTTCTCTCTAAGCAGGATTTTTTAATGTCTTAAATATTCTTTTGCTCTTACACTCTGGTCTGCAACAACACAAGCTTGTTAACCAAGATGGCAACAGGAATATCAATATTTTCTGTTGACAAGCTCATAATTTTTTCTGTAAGGGGCCTCAATATACTTTCTAGAGATAAACTTCATTGTTTTCTTCAATACCTATTCCTCCCTTGAAGCCTCATTTGATTTCATTATTGAGCAGCCAGAATAGTACCAAGCAGGCAATCTTAAATATAATATTAATACAAAATAACATTGCTTCTCCATAGCCTTATATAAAATATCCTGTTCCAAAGCATCTGTGATTGATTACTGGTTGTGCCCATTTGTCTTCCTACTCTTTTTTTTTCTTAAGCATTTTTCATAAACTGGGAAGAGTTCATAACCATGTTCAAGTGACAACAGATCAAACAATTTTCCAATGTTACTATATCACTGAAGGGTTACTTGGAAAGAAGTGGCACCAACATACTGTATCCTGTGTTTAAATCTGTTTTAGTCACATTTTCTGCTGACGGTTGCTCTTTTTTGCCATCCAGTGTTTACACTGCTGAATGACAGAAGTCCACTTTTGCTACTGTGGGAGAGAAATAATTCCTATAAAAATTGAAGTAAGACTTTCTATTCTTCAGCAGCAGGTAGCACTTGAGCCCACAGATTTACAGGAAAAATATGACAGAAGAGATTCCAGGGTATGTGAGTACAAACACACAACTCCATTTTGAGAGATGTGGAATTCTCCCTATCCCTTCTGACTCACCACTTGTAATAATTCAAATATCTAGTATATCTCTCTTCCTCCTGTTTGTCAATTATGATACTCAAATCAGCCAGAATTCAGGGGGCTTTGCACATTCTGAGCTTGTTCCTACTAGACACAGTTTTAATTACATAGAGGGTAGGACAGTGGCACTGTCACATCATTGGCACTGATGAAGTAGACTCTGGAGGAAGACCTTGTAGATGAGGAACTCATTTTGAAGGTGAGGAACTGAAGGGTGCCATAAGATGACATATTAATGAAGTTAGTAAGAAGGAAAATGGGCATTCTGCTGTGAGAATCGGAAGGAGGAAGGCATAAAACTAGAGCTTCTTAACTACCACACAAAACCATAGGAAACCAACAGCTCAGAGGTATAGTACTTCATATGCACAAATGTAACAAATGCACAGGTTGACAGAAAACTCCCAAGATTTTATTTTAATGTTCTTGGAGGAAGAGGAAAAATTGCCTTAGGGTCAGAGCTGCCTGTTCCTTCATTCTTCTGTCTACTGTTCTCTATACAGTTTCTCACAATGCACTCCTTTTCCAAACCGGCTTTTATCACAATCACCTTGTCTAGTTTACTCCTAATGAAAAATTTGAGAGATACACATTACTCCATCATTTCTCACTTAGCTGACCTGATTTGGGGGGGGAGACTCAGTGATTACATAATTCCCATGCTGCTCTGTCATCCAGCAATGCCTGCATTTATTTCGATACAGACCAAGGGATTCTTTTTGAATAGAAAAGTAAAATGGATATAAAATAAATCAAGCTACACTAATATTAGATCAAAATTCATTCCATATGAACTCCTGGACAATACATTTGAGTTTAGAAGAAGATGCCATCAAACTTTTTTGGTCTGACAGCTTTATGTCCCAACTCATGTTCTCTAAGAAAAATAGATGTATTTAGCCATTTCATGTAACAAAGCAGATGATGCAATACTTGCTTCAAGGGCTAGCATGCTAAATCAAACACATAATGGTAATTCAATGCAAAATACAGTTTGCTGAAAGTCTCACTTCAGAATGATACACTTAAAATGCCTATATCATAATTTCTATACTAATTCTTTCTCAGTGGAAGAATTTTCTTGTAATGTGTTCTACCAAAATAGTTTAATTTGGGACCCAGCTAGGATGTGGCTAAATTATGACACCCTAAACTTAAACTCCAGTAATATTCTGGATTGGGAAATGTGAACTACTTCCTGCAGAATTTACTTGCTGTCAATTCACTATTTATTCAGCAAAAAATGGCTTAATTAGCTATTTCATAGTTTTCATTTAACTGTCTTTACTTGGCATAGCCATTAACAGCATTTAACAAATACTTGCTCCAGAAAAGATGTATGACTTGTATTTGAGGCTGCAGCAATACTGGGAAGTTATAATAGACACACATACAAACCTGCAACATTTTAACCACTACATAGTAAAACTAATATGTACAGTTAAATATAATATCATACCCTCATTTGTCCTCTGCCCACAGGTACTCAAAAATATAGTAGTTGTTAACAGACTCTGATAACCTTTTAAAAATAAAATACATGAAACAGAATCTAATTAGTTACAGCCAACATTACGATTTAAAAATTACTAGGAAAGACATAGTTTGTGTATCTAAACTTTTAGGTCATTTCCAGACTATGTAAGAATATTTGGTATCTCTGAGCAGTGGAGACAATTGATTTAAATCAGCTTAAAATAATGGGTGCTACATTTGAAGAACTGACAATGACCCATTTTGGGATGTCCACTTCATATTATAGTCTTGTGTTTGAAAGGAAATGGCAGCTACCTCATCCCACTGCAGAAAAGTGCCTGCAGTAAGCAGATACCACACAGTCTAGACAAATTCAGGTCAACCTCTTGCTCAAACACTTATCTCCTGTAGGACATGAACTAAATGCCACTGTCTTTCCACTTCAATTAAGGTGTCAAAGAGAAAATGAGGTACACAGGGTGCTGAAGTATACAGTCATTGAAGACTGAGAAGTTCAGAAACTAGAACAGCTAACAACAAGTTTTGCAGACCAACATGGAGAGGTTTATCCCCAACTCTTTGCAGAAAAATATATTATAAGAATGGATTGTCCCGGAGTCCTTAGCTGTTTCTGCCATTGTATTTAGGAATAAAAAGACAAGAAAATTTCTTGACTGCAAGCCTACAGAAAGAGAGAACACAATTCGTTGCTTGAATTTATATGGCCATGCCAGACGCACACTGTGATAAATTTTAATTTTCTATATGGATGGATATCTAAAAGGGGAGGGTATTTGCATCGCCCACTGCAGTGGCCTCTACTCCCTACTCCTGTGCATTAGTCTGTAAACGACCCAGTGCTGGGCACCAAGAGGATTGATAGGGTTGGCACGTTACAAACACGGCAGCCCTTTGCAATGAATAGGAACAGCGTCAGAAGGGAATATTCTATCAGTGGTTAGGACAACACATCCCAGATTTACTACGAAGGATAATAACAGGAGTGCACACCCATTGCAATACATGAAAGACAAACCTCCAGAATTTTAATAGTAATGCTATTAAACTGCAGGAAAATAAGTTAATCAAAGGAATTCAATTTCACGCAATGTCAAAAGAAGACATCATTTTGAGTCAGATGTTTTGGCAAGCAGAATGCAACCAAACTCTAAGCTCTAATTGTGAGCTTCTCCCTCACAGCGTGAATTTTCCAAACTGAACATCTCACTGTCTAATTGAAGCATTCAACCAGCATACATTTTGCTCAAGCAACTGTGTGAAGGTTGAAATACTGTATACAGGCAGTATTAATTTCTTTTGCTTTCAAGGCACCAAACCCTTGGAAATAACTATTCCTTAATTTAATGCTGAAATGTAACTTCAATTACTAAGAAGCAGTCTTTTATTGATGAAAAAACAATTTGTAAATATCCAGCAGGGAATGATGTCACAGCTTAATAAAAACCACAAATTTTCATCCCTACTTTATTGCTTCTGTTCTATCACCATACAGAGACACCAACAGGTTTTAAATTAAGTCACACATATATCCAAGTTTGGACAGAATCTAGTCAGTGTTTCTAGATCTCAGTAGATCTCAGTCCTAACATTCATAACTTTACTTGAGAGTCATCCTTTGGACAGGAGGCAGTATAGTCTGTCACAGTTCAACTCATATGTTTGATATCTTTTTGTACTCCTACTCTCCATCCTCCTACATTTGTTTATAAAACTTTAGCCAGAGATGAACCAAGACTGTGAGCACTGGAAATCAGATTTTAGCTCTCTGAAGTAAAATAGCAATAATGCAATGATTACATGCTTAGGAAAAGCATGTCTTAAACAAAGATCTATCTTAGAACAACACAATACATTTTTCACAAACCTTCCTGAATTCTAATCTCATCCTTTACTCTTTTTGTTTGATCCCTGTGTTCCAGCCAGAGCTGAAGGTTGAAGGGGAGGGGGGGAAAGGGTGGAAGGGAGGATGAGAAGGTGAAAGAGGGGAAAAGGAGAGGGGGGCACTTGAAGCTTGTTGCTCTAACACAATATATGACTTCTCCCTATCACCCTTGCATTGCTTGAGCCACAGTATTCAGCAGCATTTCAGGCTGGACAAAATCCTTCTGGCTTTGTTTCTTCATCACCCCGCTTTCAGGGTTCCTTATCTCCTCTAAACACAATAGTCTTACTCTCTGCTTTGTTGTAAGGCCTTTAGAATTCACAAGATGGTTTAGTTTGAAAAAACATTTCTGGATGTCATCTGTTCTACCTCCTTTGTTCTCAAAGCAGTGCTAACAAGCAGGCTTGCCCAGGCCCTCACACTGGGTTTTGGCCAGTGAAATTTTGAGTGTCTGCTGGGATGGAGAGTCTGCAGAGGAAAATCAGTATGATGCTCGAACATACTTACTGTGAAAAAAAGTTTTCCTAAGTTATAACCAGAATTTCCCATGTCAACTGGCTACTTCAAGTTCAGCATTTTAAGACAGCACAGTTGGTATAGAATTTATTGAAGTGTCTCCTGCACATGATTAATGCCATCCCAGGTAAGCATCTCAGATGGGATATGCTGGTTTCTGTGGCTGCCCATGTTTCTGCATTACTCTGGAAAGAGCTGAATGGTTGATTCAGATTGGACACTTTGCTTTTAGACATCAATTTAGGTCAGATACGCCTCATTCACTCTAACATAAATTTCTCAAAGGTCACAGAATGATTTCTTTATATCCTCCTATGCTAGGGGTTTAGAAGCATACTTTGACACGTGCTTGAACTGTCAAGCATGTACAGATGAAGGAAGCAAACCAGACTTCTTTTCTGTCTTTATACTGGAATGGTCTCAACTTAAATATTTCAAAACTTACTAAAATCGTTAAATATACTAATTTGCAGCGCTAGTCTTTTAAGTGGCATTATTATTTTGGCAAATAATTTTATTTAATAACAGTAAATTTCTAGCTGAAAGTAAAGAAAATATTGGTGATTTATTTCAATAGTATTTTTTCACTCTGAACCAAAACTGTATCTCTGTTTTTTCCAAGGAAAGGTCAGACAAGCCTATGGCAGTCGAATTGCTTGTTCTTTCTACCATTAAGTTGACTTCTACCACCTTCCTTTTTAAATCATTACATGAATATGTATTTGAGTTCTAATACACAATTGGATTAAGCCATTTGTCTTCATGGATCAAATATACTAATTTGCTGCTTTGCTTAAGTCAGTTCCTTAATATTGATTAGAAGGCCAAATCTGAATATATTCAAAATAATTCATTTAACCATTTATCTAAGGAGAAACCAGCAGACAGTGATTGCAACAGAACTGAGGCATGAAAACTAAGTTAAGAAAATCTCAGTAGTTAGAGACATATACTTCCAGGGAGAACATTGTAATAGAGGCAAAACTATAGGGAAGGAGAACTATTCAATATCACTAGAAAGATCTGTAGATTTCTTCAGTAAATCAATTCCACACAAACTTCTTAAAAATGCTTACTTTAATGCATTATTTTCATGTGTTTATCTAGAGATGGATCTTTGAGGCTGTGCAAGTACAGATTAAACAATAAAAATAGTATTTACCTCTAATTTTATTTTTTTCTTTAATCTGGATAGAGCCTTTAGGCATTAAGGCATTAATTTCGCCTTAAGCATAGCTGTGATAGATGTTCAATGAAAACAAAAATTAGGTAATGGTAGCAAGCAGCCATCACTGTCAAACCCTGATTACCCAATACTGATAAACATTTTGTAGCATTTATGAGTAAAAGGCAAGGGAGTAGTAACTCATATCCACAGAGGATAGAAGCATAAAAACTTTCATATGGCAGATACCTGTAAACCTTTATCACTTTTCAGACTCTTCAGGCACATTTTGTTTTCCAAGCCTTCTGTGAATATTTGCCTTGTTTTCAAAACACAACCAGAGCATGAAAACAGAGCCTTAAGGGCACGAATACACTATCACTCCCTGTTAGAGAAATGGGAAGTAAATCAGAGCACTAAAATGGAGAAATTACTTTCCTGAAGTAAGAAAAAGCTTAACCAGGCCCTAGGAATTGTCATTAGCTAATGGGGATGAACAATCTGCAGAACCAGTCAAAAGCATTTTGCTGAAGTTACTGATCTCTGCCTGCCTGCTTAGGTTGTTCACACCAAAGAGTGCAGACACTTGCTGGACTTGCTCCAGATGAGGGAATCAACTGAAAATTAAGCAAAAGACCAATGGCAACAGACCTTCTCAGTAATCTGTGAAACAGGAACTGGTAGTAATTACATTGTAAGATAAAAGATGTATGGTAAAGCCAAATTAAAGTTACTCAGAGTTGACATCTTTTGTGCAAAATTAACGACTGATAAATGAGATGAAATAAAACAAAGCCTAAGGATGTGTTTTAAAAGACTATGGTGTCAACTTGAACCTTTAGGTTGAAACTCATTAGACTAACTCAAACAGATTTTCTTTTGTTTTACATGCTTCAGTATTGCTGGCTTGAGGAAGAAATACATCAAAGAGGCTACTTCAGGCTCAGAAAACATGAGGAGAAGAAAGAAAAACAATGCACGGCTATCTTATCATCTAGAGTTTGAGCCGGCTACAAACAACATTCAAATTAATTCCCAACCTCACAACGCATCCCCACAAGCTCCCGTTACTACAGAGAGCTTCTTCAAGTTCAAAAACCCCCTGACTGGTGCTATCTGTAAGATTGGCAACTTTTATCCAATAAAATGGCCAATCCCTTTAAGGATCATCCCTATCAGTCAGATTGTTCTTCCTCAATAAAACTTTGTCTAAGAGTTGGTGTTTCTCTCTCATTCCATGCTTTGAATGACCAGGAACAACTAATGGAAATCAAAGATTTTTTAATACTATTGCAAGAAAAAAGCCTAGCAAGACAGTAAGTCCTTAGCATAACTTGGAAGCCTGGAATAATGCATGCTTATCACCAGCTGTAGCCATCTAAAAAATCTGCTGATTATATAATCATCTTAAAGCTCTGTGTAGGTTAAGGACTTAAATGTTGTCAATGACAGCTAAAGACCAAAGCAGATGACTGTTAATCCTCCTCTAATTTAAAAGAAGTTATAGGCTAAAGAATACATTATTGCAGTATTAAGTGGCTTTTTGCTTTACTGATTAACCTTGTGCCTTACTGCAAAGATTAAAAAGTGTTTTTTAACTACTGAAGTCGAAGTTGGTCTTCACAACCTTTCTCCTGCTGTATTTTGGTCTGCAGAAATGATGTTTAAAGAAACATAGATAAAATATTACAGTGTTTTATTTGGAGTCAAACTAGTATTAAGCAGATATATTAATCAAATCACCAAATGAGTAAGTAAGGACGAGAATTCTAACACATTTTATACATTGCATGTTCTATGTTTTTGAGTTCTGAGTTCCATTATGTTCCGCCTTTTTCTCATTGAACTAAACGACAGGAAAGTTTTAATTTTACCAAAATTCACAATTTCTTAATTGTTTATATTCAAAGTTAATTATTTGCTTCTATTAATACAAATGCCATTAACCACAGAATTTTGTTTTTTGTACTTTCACCTGAGCTGTTCAAGAGACTCTAAATTTAGCATCTCACAGAGAGAAACCTTTACCCTCAGGGTCTGCGTCAATTTATGTGCCATATCACAGCAGCTTCTAAAAAGAAATAAAATAGAAGAACTTTTTAAAACGTTGCAGTGGTTTGTTAAGAAACAGGTAAAGGAGATAATTCTAAATGAAATAAAACTTTTCCCAAACAACTGAATGGGGAATGTTGGGGTTCTACCAAATGATAGAAAACACAAACTAATCTTCAGACCCATAGTTTTTCTGCAATCCAGTGTAATCTGAAACAGACATTTCTTCAGGTTCTAGAAATGCAGCCAGTTTGAAGAGAATAGAAGATACTGTTTTTATGGCACTAAATAGGAGACTTGAATACACAGTACTTGCTGAAGTAGACTTTACCTTTATTTATTATTTTGCTTTATGGAAAACAAAGGCAGCTCAGAGCCAAAATATATGCTATCCTCGCTATGCAGAGAAATTTATGAAAAATCCCCCTTTATCAGGGAATCCTTACTGAAGAATTGAGAGTGAACAGCTGTGCTGCTCTGACATTTTATAGTATCTAAGGGTTTGTTCTTAAAGAAGGATTTTCTCTGATTTCAGGCATATAGACTCTTTCTAATTATGTGCTTGTTCATAGTTCAGTTTGAGACACATTTTCAGTAAGTACCAAGGTAATTTCTCTCTTTTTGTTCAAATTTAAAAGAAAAACATAATTAGATTTCAAATAGCTTCCCTAAGAACAAAAATAAAGATTTAGAGATAGCAAACTTGCTTCAAAAACTTTCAGGAGATAATAAAATCCTAGGAAAAGCTTGTAAGTAAAAAGGAAAGGACTTGTTCCTGCCAGGAACAAGGACAGAAGGACTCTTTAAGTGGAAACTGGGTATTTTAACTTGCTTTATAGTGTTTCCACCATTACTTTTATGGGTGGTTGTGTGTGCTAAGCAAATGCATCTTTCAAATACCTGTTCTGAGATATTTCTCTTTTCTTGAAAATCTTCCGCTCGTCTTCGCACCTCTCTTCCTTGCCAAACGCCACAGACCCAGTATTTTCCAATCCTTTGGAAATGGCAGTCTCCTCACTGCCTCTCCTCTCCCAGGCACCACTCTCTCATGTTACTTCCTAAAGCCAACAATAGCTTTTGCTGCTTCCCAGAGCTGATAGTGCCGTTTGGGAGGGCACTGCTATAATTAACTCAGGCATCACCCCTGTGATTTATCTTGGTCATCTGAGTCCTAGCAACACCAATAATGTAATGGGTTGGATCCATTAGCAAATCAGTCCATTATAAACCCAAAATATGAGTAAGGTGATGTACATTTTTTTTTTCTTCATCCACTTCCAGCTCCCATGAGCATAGCACCTTAAAAATAGTACTTAGACTTCTACTGTTTATAGCAAGTCAAAGTTCATATGTTCTCATCTCTTCCTACTACTTAGGTTACTCAAGGAAATTTTCCTATGTATCTCTCTGCTTGGATATATTAGGCACTGTCTGGGGATGGGAATGAGAAAACTCATATTACCACATTAGTAGTTAAAATAAACAAACTCTCCTGCTGATTCCATCCAGTTAAGTATGTTACCTCATGAGGGGCTAGCACGTGCCAAGACAACACATTTGGCTCAAGAACTTCCTAAAATATACCTCACCAAAGGCAGAGTCTGGCAAGCATTGCTACTTGTGTTCTCAGCTCTTCTGGTCTTCTGTAACTTCTCAGAGCAGGCACAGATAATGCTTGGCTTGGTCCCGGCGTTTTAATTTTTAACAATGCATGGACATGGTGGACTACAGATAAGTTTAATGAAAACTGGACCTGAATAAATGAAGCAAAGGCTGAAGATTTACACCTTTTCTATTTTCTTGACAAATGTTCCAGAAGTAAATAAATACTATTCCCCCTAAAATTTTCTTTAAGTATTCCTTTCACAGGCCTATTATGTTCAACTTCAGGAATTCTTTCCGTGGTCTCCATTCATTAGAATTGGTTTATCTTATATTCAAACATCCTGGCAGTTTCACAGTAGCAAATTACTGAAAGAAGCTTCTCCTGGACAGCTTTGCAGCAGGCTTTACACCATCTCTAAGTGTAATTAAGAATATCTCTTTCCTATATAAATGTATTCTTTTATCTGCCATTTTCCTTCACTTGTAGACTATTTAGCTTTCTGTTGTGAGTCATTAACACAGCTTTTACATTTAGTTCTAAACATCATTGCTTTTATTGCATAAGGAAGCTACACAATCTATTCAAATTTTTTTTATACTTTCTTATAAAAAAATATGTAAAGATGTAATGTGTCATCTAAAACTTTTACTTGTGAAATCACAAAACATTGAATTCTGGACAAAATATAATGTTGGTTGAAAAACTCTTATTTGTATACTCTGAAATAGTAGGAATTTGATACTCATCCATTTTATATAAACCAATGCCTTTAAAAGAGAAACACTGATTTTCTGGGAAATATAAGGTTTTGTACTATTCTTTTAAGAATTGTTTTGATTACTAATTTAATCTATATGAATATTAACATAGGATTACTTTAAGCATTCACTAGAACCAAAAGGAAAGATGCTAGAAAAAACGGTAGTTGCATGAGAATCTGGAATTCTATATCCAGTTTTACTGTACAAGTCCAACACATGACCCTTTGGGATTTTCTTCCCTTATCAAAAAATATTAGGATAAAATAAATTAGACAGGACATGGACATTAGAGAAATATTTCATCAGAGAGTGCAACATGCAAAGACTCCAGATAAATGAGTTCTTCAGCATGTGCCATTTACCAGCCGAAACTACTGTGAGTATAAAGAGTAGAAAAGAGCCCTAAATTTTCCATTATCATAAAGGATAAGAGCGTGCGTGTGTTTTAAGGCACATTCTTGAATAGTAGAAGCACTGTTACTGCATGCTATGAATAAACAATTAATGAAGTAACTGTGCTTAGGAATGCATTTACTCTGTGTGAAATTACCTGTCATGCAAACTCATGCTTTTTTCAAGATATCTTTGAAATTGCTAAGAACAAATTAATTGCAGGTTGTTAAAAAAAAAAAAAAGTCCGCAAATAGTTATTCATCTATATTAGAAACACAAATGTACCTGAGGTTAGGAAAAAATCATGCCTTACTTTAAATCCCTCCAAATGTCTGTCTCATCAACAGAAATAACAGTGATTTTAGAATTTTATTACTTTTTTCATCCTCAGACTACAGGAATAAAATCATTGCTTGAAGTAATTCCTTTTCACTTTAATTGCAGCTTTTTAAAAACAGGTTAATAACCATCCATATTTAAACTGTAGATTTTATGAGTTATACTTATTATGCAAACTATTAAATTTTTATAGTCTTTGCAGAATAAAATAATCATTGATCTTTTTCATCTGAGTGCTATTAAAGCAAAGGGTGTAAACATCAACTGATTAAAACATTATTTAAAATGTTTTACAAAATGTGTTATAAAATTTAATTTTAAGTAATTTCACTCATCAAGACTTGACAAATCTGAGGAGTACTTCATTTAATTTCCTTTATGAGAATGTTCTGCATTCGAAGCAGAAGCCTGAGGGGCCCTCAGTCCCCATAAAAGGCTGTGCTGTTGCCTTTGCCTTGGGTACTATGACTCTCCAACAGCAAGTTGGCTCACAGTGCCGTGCCCTCCGGCAAACGTGCAAGGCAGGACAAGATGACTCAGGAAGTCTATTCCTTTGCTCTTACTAATCACCAGTTAAACAAACAAGCATGTGAGGTATTTAGATCCTATTGACTGCTTTAGGAACAACAAGAAACCACTTAAGTAAATTTTAAAAATACACTGAAAACAAAGCTTGTTGTATGTCATTTCTAAGCATGTGCAGTCCTTTTCCAAGAGATCACTTCCGGCCTGCAACACTGCTTATGAAAATATCTTCAAGTTTATACTCCATGGCCTACTGTGTGGCCATTTACGTAATAGCAGAGCCATGAGCTTGTACAAACGAGGTGTTTGTGCCTCAGACTTGTTTAATTATGGACATGAGAATTGGTGGAGAATAGTTAGAAGTTCAGCCATTCTCACATGACAAGAAGGAGCAGCACAAACATCTCGTCCTCAGAGACAAGGTGCTGACTGACTGGAGAGTCCTACACTGACTGAAAAATCCTGAAAAAACTGTGAGCTATCAAACAGAAGATGAAAGTGCATGTGCTATAAGCTCAGCTTCCATGAAGAGCAATATCTTACCTGCACCCAAAAAGTATATACAATCTGCAGGTGGCCAAATGACCACCAGCACTGAGGTATCCATAAGAACCTTGAATGAGACCACGGAACTGAACAGAGAGAGATGGTAGGTGCAGAAAGCCAAACACAGGTGATGCTATTTCACACATACTTACACAAAATAAATCTTCCAGATAAATCAAAGCAGAGTAACCAAAGATACACACTACACTCCAAAAACTGGACAGCAACCAGGAAACAGGTATTTTATTTGCATCCACATTACAGTTACAGAGATGAATTCAAGGATAGGTATTATAATGTTCAACAAGGTGAAATGACAAAAACATAGGCTATCTTAAGATAACCTTAAGATTTGCTTCCCAGGAGAACACACACCCTAGAAACCTGAATTTCTTCAGAAAGCAATCATAGGGGGTCAGAGCAGCCTTGATACAAATTTAACTTAAACAAAAATAAAACTTTTTAATAGATATTTTTATGGTGTCTCTACCCACTTGTACTTAACAAACTCCTTAAAGGTCTCAAGGCTACTGTATTCTACGTGATGGGAAGTGACAGCTGCTCATCATAAGCGTAAGAGACTGCTAATTCCCTAATTGGAACATAGTCCTAAAATTGTTCAAATAAGTAGTGGTAAATCAGAGAACGGGTTGTGTTGAAAGGAACCTGTAAAGACCATCAGGCCCAATCCCCTGCCCTTGGCAAGGACATCCTTCACCAGATAAGGTTCTTCAAAGTCCCACTGAACCTGACCTTGAACACTTTCAATGATGGGGCATCCACAACTGAACATCTTTAATAATATCTTAATATGATATAATACAACTTAATATCTTTAAGATCTTCATTAACAACATCGACAGAGGGATTGAGTGCACCCACAGCAAGCTGGCAGATGACACCAAGCTGAGTGGTACTGTTGACACACCTGAAGGACAGGATGCCATCCAGAGGGACCTAGACAGCCTGGAGAAGTGGGCCTATGGGAATCTCATGAGGTTTAACAAGACCAAGAACAAAGTGCTGCTGCTGGGTCAGGGCAACCCCCGATATCGGCACAGGCTGGGGATGAACAGACAGAGAGCAGCAGTGTTGACAAGGACTTGTGGGTGACGGTTGACAAGAAGATGCACATGAGCCAGTAGCGTGCGCGCAAAGCCCAGAAAGCCAATCCTATCCTGAGCTGCATCCAAAGCAGTGTGGCCAGCAGGGTGAGGGAGGGGATTCTGTCCCTCTGCTCCCCTCTGGTGAGACCTCACCTGGAGCACTGCATCCAGCTCTGGGGTCCCCAGCACAGGAAGGACCTCTTGGAGTGAGTCCAGACAAGGGACACCAAGTTGATCAGAGGGATGGAGCATCTCTCCTGTGAGGCAAGGCTGAGAGAATTGGGATTACTCAACCTGGAAAAGAGAAGGCTTCAGGGTGACCTAATTGTGGCCTTCCAGTACTTGAAGGGAACTTACAGGAAAAATCAGAAAAGACTATTTACAAGAGCATGTAGTGACAGGAAAAGGAGGAATGGGTTCAAAATGAAAGAGAGCAGGTTTAGATTTGATATTGGGAAAAAATTCCTTACTGTAAGGGTGGTGAGGCACTGGAACAGGTTGCCCATGGGAGTTATTCAAGGCCAAGTTCGATAAGGCTCTGAGCAACCTAGTCTAGTTGAAGGTGCCTCTGCCTGCAGCAGGAGGGTTAGAACTAGATGATCTTTAAGTTCTCCTTCCAGCCCAAATAATTCTATTGTCATATGATTCTGTGAACTTCTCTGGACAAATTGTTCCAATGTGTCACCACTCCCATAGTAAACAATTTCTTCCAATGTCAAGCTACCCTCCTTCTTTTTAAAAACATTTCCCCTTGTTATATCACTACAGGCCCCAGTAAAAAGAGTAAAAACTCTCTCCCCACCTTTCTTGTAAGTGCCTTTAAGTACTGCTGGGCCAAAATTAGCTCACCCCAGAGCCTTTTCTTCTCCAGGCTGAACGACCCCAATCTCTCAAGTCTTTCCTCATAGGAAAGGTGTTCCACTGCCCTGATAATTTTCCTGACCCTCCTCATAACCTGCTTTAATATGTCTCTTTCTTTCACTGGGGACCTCAGAACTGGATGCTGTGCTCCAGGTGGGGTTGATGAGAGTACAACAGAGTAGAAGAATTATCTCCCTTGACCTAATGGCCACACTGCTTTTGATGCAGTCCCAGTTACAATTGTCTTTCTGGGCTGCAAGTGCACATTCTCAGGTCATGATCAATTTTTCGTGCATCAATACCCAAAGTCCTTTTCCACTGGGCTGCTCTCAATCCTTGGAGCCCCCATCCTGTACTGATACCAGGGGCTGCTCTGACTCAAGTGCACGAATTTGCTCCTGGCCTTGGACTTCATGAGGTTCACATAGGCCCAATGAAAGCAATTCCAAAAACAGACCAAGAGTGCTGTGAAACTATAAAATAATTCTAAGAGAAAGAGAAGAAAAATTTTGTTGCTGAGTTTAAACTTGCAGAAGGCCCAACTATAGGTTGCAAACAGAGGAAAAATATTTTAAAGGAGGTTACAAAGGGACTAAGGTTAGATGCTCCTTAGCAATGCATCAAGTCCAAAGAATATAATAGCAATGACTCTGGAGACAGGTCCTAGGGATCTCAGACACTACTTCACAGCCCCTTTGCAGCAGTACAAGCTGAAATTACATCCATGCAGTCACAGGTGACCATGTTGCAGGAACACTCATTTGTACCAAGCCAAAATATAAATTCTCCTCCCTGTGCATGACACAGAGCACAGACCATACATAAGAACAGGCAGAGTATTCCTAGAGATCTGGATCCAGCCTAATCTGACTCAAAACTGGAAAAAGCCAAAAAGCTTAATTTCATGATGTCTCCTGAGCTGTAAATCTTTCATCTGCACCAGAAAATCAGTGTTTTACTGGTATTTCAAACAGAACCCAGGGTGTAGCTTAAGGATTTAAGTGTAAGGCAAATAAATCTGGACAATTCAAATGACTGAATACTTCATACTGATGTTGATTCATTCCTGTTTTGCAAGCACCAAAAAAACCCATCTGAATTGCCAGGATTTTCTTGTGTTTGCTCATTTCCTAATTCCTCTATTTCTCCTGTAGACTTAACTAAACATTCTGGGCAGCGATGAAAATGTTATTATAATAAAGAATTCCTGAATCCAGCCATTATTTTTGTACTGTTCCCTATTTTCAATAACATTCAGTTAAACAGCAATAGAGATATAAACTGTAAAGAAGTGTATAGCTATCTTACAGCTCAACTGCAGTGCTATGTAAGGAAATGAGAACGTCAAGCCCTCTGTTTCTAGATACCTGTAAATGAGCTGTTACTCAAAGACTCGTCCCAGAAGCAATAATCCCCTCTGTCTGACAAATGGAAAAATTTGGCGCACTACAGTTCTCCACCTGAAAAAGGATCTTCTCATGGAAATAACATTAAAAATCAGCACAAACTATATTTTTACTGCCAAGTTCTTCTGTATAGGCAGTATTCCATTTTGATTCGCATCAGACTTAGGCCATTGTGTTGTTGCCTGATTATCCTCTTCTGGAAACAAAGCATCCTGACAGCATGTCATCACTACCGAACTTAAAAGGATTTTATATGATGAGGAAAAATAGTCTCGTTATGCTACTCTGCTCAATTAAGTCAGAAAGCATAAAACAAAACCATTATGTAGTGGCATAGAAAAAAATTGACTTTATTTTGTAAATTTCAGGCTGATAATGTTTAAAAAAACCTAACGTATTTCAGAGTCCTCCTCCACTCTTCACTATCAAAACACTACTTCTTATTCATAACATCTAGAAAACTGGCACATCATTTCTGCAGCACATATCTCTCTTCTAGATAAAATAACTACCCAGGACAAGAGCCTAAGGAAAAGACTTTTTTAAATCTCTCCTGACAGCTTTATGACACGTTTTCTCTGCATTTCTTGGCATAATCCTTCCCAGAAATACTTCTCATCAAGCAGGTTTTCTATACTTGTCCATTTCTATCAGTCGTCTGGCCATAGTAGGAGAAGACTTACCTATGAATTCAAGCTTCATCTCTATAAATAGAGTCCAGCCTTTGTGCTGCTCTGGAAGCTGCTAGGTTGTTGCACAGGGTGGTTTTCAGGAAGTAAGGAACAACACATTGGCATTCTAACCCAAGCTGCCACTGGAGCCCCAACCTATGGGCAATAGACATTGTTAACTCCTCCTCCTCCTTTCCCATAACCAGGGGAAGGTGAAATAGGAAGCTCTTAACAATGCACCTGGGGCTATGGGCATAGAACAAGGAAACAGGGAAATCAGGGAACTGAACAAGGATTACTACAGATGGATTATAAGAAACACGTCTGCAGAGTAACAGTTCATTTTCCATTCACCTTTAGAACAACTCTAACGTTGCCACTGCTCTTCCAAGTCATGTATATGTAGTCAAAACTATAGTGATGTTTTTTCCAAAGGATGCTTCTTTGGGAAACTTTCCACTAGCAACAAGGCTTTCATTTGGAGTCAGGGATGGAGCTTTTCAAGCAACATCACTCTTTCTGCTTTCAAGCATTTATTCAGATCTTCTACACTGTGTACCTCTTCCATTACAGATTGTGCTCATACTACAGAGCATGATAAAATATATTTTAGAATTTTTTGAGGAAACTGGTCAGCATATCCTTCAAAGAATAGACAAACAAGGAGTGCAATGCACTGTCCAATTTTCTACCTTGTAACGGCAAATGTCCTGCTTTTCTAAACTTTAAATTCTGTCTCCTGTTCAGGAGGTTGAAGTATATAATTCTAGGAGTTTTGGAAATAGCCAAACTTGTTTTCTGATGCATCTGTGCTTTGGAGACTACGAAAAAGGTCTACACGAGATTTTTTTTCTGTCAGAGGGTCCATCAGCTTAGGGCTGATGCTGATGTCTTGCAAAACTAAGCATCTCCTCTTAGACCAGAGACTCATCAATATTTTCCTACAAGTTAATTAACTTCTAGACCTTGACGCTTTGTGAAATTTCTCTGCAACAAACCATCGTCTCATGAACAGAAACACCACATATACACATTCACATGCAAAGACCAGTACCTGTTCATTACAACTGTTAAAGCTTTGCATCTCTAAGAACTAATTCTTGGAAGTACACAGCTTCTGCCTCTGCAGATGAAAATGCAGAAGCATAACAAATGTTCCCTAAATGATCTCAAACAATTTTCAGAACAATTTAATTATTTTTCTATTCCTCTGAAAATTTTCAGATCATATTTTAAAAAGCTACATAAGCATAAGCATTATTTATAGCCGTAATTTCTCTCATTCAATAAAATTTAGCCATTTAAATCCCATCCGGTTGATTCACCTTTTTAGATCAGATAAACTTGAAGTGAACCTGGGATTCTTCAGGGTCTGTTCTAGTGGGCTGTTTTCAGTTTAAACAGCTGTGTTGTTACAATTTTTTTTTTTACATGTGACTTGAGGGTACCCATTTGCTTCACAATTAAGAGCATAGCACCTACAAATGTTTAGCTAACCAGATTGTTAATTGCTATGTTTGCTTTATGCTTCTTGTATAAATAGAAAATATGTTCCTCCTGAAACTGAATGGTTCAAAGGTTCAAATGTTATCTACCTAACTTTTCTCAGGTTACTTAGTTTTTACTTTTCCCTCTACTGTCTGTCTGGGAATATTGCTGGAAAAGGTTTGCATACCCCACATAATCTCTTCTAGTCTCTGCTTCAATGAAAGCTTTCGTCTTTGTGGAAATCGGTGCTGAATGTTTTCTTCAGAGGCAGCCAGCAAAAACTGAGTTCGTTTTAGAGCAAAGTCATCAGTAACAAATAAAGTAATCTTATGTTTTTAATAAACTGACATAGAGTAAAAAATGTTATAAAATACACCTTACTAGGATTATTTGCAATAATTAAGATCAGTATTTGGGTTTATTAGCTCTTATTAAAGTCTGACATTCTCCAATGGCAGGTTACTTCTGCTTTCAGCTCTTCTAGTATTTCTATCCAGTTCATCTGAATCCTCAAATTCCCAAAAGATTGTCTTTAGATAAAATTAGAAGCGTAACTACTTAATAAATGGCAGCATTCCTCTGTAAACATACAATACAATGTCAGCACTTCTGTCATCTGATTTCTGAGTGGAATTTAATATATGAGCTGTGAATAGCTTATGACCTGTCCCATAATGTGGGATTCATCTAAATGTAGATGCAGCTGAGCCAGTCCCTCATTATAGTCTGAACAGATGAATGAGAACTTTCAGGGTTCACTTCACTTCATGCCAAAGTACACATACAGCTTGCATTGCAAGCTACCTTTGTGCATTTTTATTCATGCAAAAATTGGAGAAATTGCTAATTTTTCTCCATGATATTTTGTGAAGAAGCTTAGGCTGATTAGCTCAGATGCCTATGTCCATCACAACCAAACTGTCATGCTGATTAGGATTGTCATAACCAGATACTACTTATTTTCTCTGAAACATGTCTGAACTTTTATTCAAGTTTCCCCTTGGTCACGCTGTTCTCAAGTGAAAGCTCTTGAAAAGTGGCCAATAAGTGGCCAAAACTCTGGACTTCCCTCTAGCCTTTTGGGAAGCAGTCCAGACATGCTGCCAAACTCATTAGTTCCTGTGGAACTGCGTGAGGGTCAAGAGATCTTTAGAAATCCATTTCCTATGACTCAGTTTATGACCCTGATGTCTCAGTCAAAGGAAATGCTAATTTATTGACAACACGAGAGAGAACATCCAGTTCAGGTGCTCTGTTATGGACCACCTGCTTGACCTGGGTTTAGCCACAGAGCATAAATGATTCTCTGCTGACACTGTGTAGGATTGTCAGTGAAGTCTATGAACATAAAGCATCATCAGCTGCAATCGTTCATGAAGAGGAATATTTACAAAGATCATTTTTTCATTAAACACTTGTCTTCTGTCTCACATTCGCATACTGAAGCCCCTGTCAGAAGTTCTGTTTAAAGTCCAACATGATGTGTGGGTTGCCTTCTTCCTGAGGTGATAACGGTCAGCAGCTGATGTGTCCCCAAAAGTTTTGTTGGCTTGGAAAGAACTTCTGGAACTATGCAAAACTACTCAGCTAGTCTATACATTTGGAGGTTGCTGCTAACCATCCCTGGCATATGAGCTAAACATAGCAGCGTTCAATAATGTACTGTTCACAAAGAAAATGGGAACACGGAGGATGATGCTGCATGTCAGCACACATGATGAGAAGGCAAAGGTCACTTTGCAAGCCATAAACTGTGAGCAGCAAGGCAGGTGACAGCAGCTCTGATGACAGCATCCTCATACTCAGGACTGACATATCTGCCAAAGGTGGACTTGGCAGATGGCCACACATCACAGAAAGCTGTATTTTGCATGGGAACAGACTTCAGAGTGCTGTTAAAAAGGGCTTCAAGTCTTACTCCTGAAAACTAGGCTCACTTTACCAGTGCTCCTACCAAATTATATGCTACTAAAATGATGTTCAGGAATAACATGGTTTTGATGCGAGTCTATTTTTACTTTCTTACTTCCAAATTAATATAAGCATGACTTATCCACCTCTTCCTCAAAATAATTATAGTAGCAAAGCAGTCTGTGTAAGAAGAAAGAAACTGGAAATTTATAGAGTAACACAGGATTAACAATTATTAATATTCATCATTAAAATTCCATTTCAGTTATATAATTAAACAATTAGCAAAACAATCTGAAGACACCGAACCATGGAAAATCCTGAGGGAAAAAAATACAAGAAATTCTAACAGATATCTTTTAAAAATTCAGCTGGCCTATTGTGTTAACTACAAACAGTGATCACAAGACATAGCTAGTTAAAAGACCTCAACTGCAAACCACACTAAAGAAGTCTAAAGGTGTATCCATTTCGTTATGAGCCATCAGTAACTTGGTTAAACCCAGCACATTTTAAAACCTTGCCTCATACTAACACATTTTTTAAAATTTAAAAAAGTTTACTTGTAATAGTAGTTCATTTGCATATTGTTTCTGTGCATTTTAAGACTTGCAGCTTGTCGTTTCTCTGTTAATGCTGTGAATTTCTTGAATTTAAGATTGCATAAATAGTTTTGACAATTAGCTTATTTTAATTACTTTAAAGCAAAATGAACGTCTATGAAAGGTAAAAAATAAACATTTAATTACAGAAATTTGCTATTGATTGCTACAAATTGTTTCTGGAATGCACATGTTCTTTTACAACTATTATTATTTTAATTAAGGTTTCTGCATGTCAATTAGAATTGGTTTGGAATGGAAAATTCCACCCCTTCCTGTGACTCTCAAAGTAGGTAAGCACACATGTTCTTAAGAAGGTTTTTTTGTATATTGAGTATATGTAAATAAGGAAAAGAACTTCCAAGAGTAATTGAAAAGAGGCATAATTCTATAAAGTCAAAATTAACATAAAACCAACCTAGACCCTTTTTTTTTTTCTTTTAGAGCATTAATTATCTCAGTCTGAAACAGGAAAATTGGAACATTGATGACATATGTCAGCAAAATAATTAAAATACTAAAGAAGGAATGGGATTTCTATAATCATACATAGCATGACTAAGTAAAACAAAAAAAGGAGAAATCTCTCCTAGTTTAAACCTAAGACTTGAGAAATCACACATCTTAACCTGAAAAAAATACCCTGGACTGTTTGCCATTGAATAGCTCATATAGCCCCTAACACTGTTATCATTCTTACTTTACTTCCCTGGACAGTTTCCCTCTTTAGGCTCTGTAAATTTTTAGTATTTCTCAGGAAATGTCTTGGAGATGGGATGTAGAATTCCATTGCTCTGAAACTTTCCCTCTCTGAGAGTTGCAGTGAACAGTAAGGTAGTGAAGCGCCGCACGTCCTAAATTACTGTGGGAAATTCACAAGCCCTGGGACTGAATATGGCCCGAAACTTTATTGCATGTCACTCGGGATCATGTAATTTTTTCCTTTTACATTTCTTCTGACTAACACTCAGGTAGGCTTCGATTTATGGCCTATCAGCGTGTCTGAAAGAGCTATTTGGCCCTCAGAAAGGGAAAGGATATTCCAGGTTTAATGGAGTACATAAAATTCTGCTTTGTGCCCCCTTGAGTCTGCCACGGAAGCTGTGGCTCAGCGAGGTGGACCGTAACTGTTCGGAGTGTACTTACTGCATTGAAGTTGGGGAAGAGATTCACTGCTGCGGCAGTGTCCAGAGGAAACGGAAGGAACGGCTTAATATCCAGCGATGGCTGCAAGGGTGGTGCAGGAGGACGCACAAGGGCTGGAAGAGCAGGGCTCTGGCATGTACCACCTACACGTACGAAGAGACAGAAGGCATTCAGCAAGTGCTATGATTAGCAGAGGGGGAAAAGAGCCAGCACACACACACGCACACAAAAAGCAACAAGAAAAAGACAATATTGGATCAAACAAATACATTTTGACTTGTCCAAAAATTACTGCGTTACTGACAGAAAACACAGCTGACTCAGTGACTGAGTTGGTTATAATTCTTTGCCAACAGGTGCTTCAGGTTTCAGTCTATCATGATTAGAATTACCTTATAAACCATTTATTTCCATGGATAATCTGGAACAATAGTTCAGTGTATGTCTAACTGCCCTTGAGAGCTTCAGCTAGTCACATTCTCTTATAATTTCAGGGCTTCATCCTACCCTGTTGCTCAACCCTACGAAGGTAGATTACACAAAAAGAAAAAGAACAACTTGCCGTTCGGCTCAGCAAAAGTCATGTTATTTGCAGACTTCTGATTTTTTAATTAAATGCTCACTCATGGAGCCAACAGCTTCAGTTTCAACCTAAACCTCACAAACACAACATACCTTGCGGCCTTAACAGTTGATCAACACAAATCTAAAAATAACGGTTTCAGGAGCCACTGAAATTCTGTTTAGGGGAAGGTATCGACGAACACTTTCTGCTCTTTGCAAGGAGTAGAGCTGATTCAGAGTCCGTGTAGCAGAAAGCTCCTCCCAGCTAACCACCAGCTCTGTGGGAACGTAATGCAAATGAAGAAATCCCCTTGCATACCAATAAGGCACTACCTGTTTGCAGTGGACCCTATTTTGCTTATTTGTTTGCCCCTGGCCACAGCCAGCTACAAGCTGGAAGGATCCAAGTTCATTCTCTGCTTTCAATGTCTCCTATATTTTGGTCGCACTCCAAAACATCAATTCCCTGTTAATTAAAGACTATTTGGATCCTAGGAAACTGTTAAAATATGCCAGTGTTCTTCTAATCTGAGAGGCAGGCAACAGACTGTAAAAACCTGCTGGTAAGAATCCAAGAAACATTGAAAAAAAAATGAAAGGGGAGTTTTACCCCACTCACTGAGCAGAGACACAGGCAGACAGATCAACAGAGGGAGAGATCCGAAATCTGTTTCTTTTTTTCCTCTGGTACATACAGACGCTTCATGAGACAAGTTGCATACATCTTTTAAGAGCACAAATATAAAGTAGTCAGAATGATATATGGAACCACCATATTTGGCCAGCAAATTTGCTAAAAAGGTTTGTCATGTTATACATCTAATTGAGGGCTAACAACGCAGGACTTAATTGACCAGTTGTAGAAGACCATCCAAGTTGTTCTTCTAGGTATAAAATCAGCCAGAGCCAAATTTTGAAAGACTGTGGGTTTTGCCAGCTTTCAACTCCTCTGTGAAGTGTTTCACTAAGAATCACTAGTAAAGTAAAGATAGTGGATTAGGGGTCACTGCAATCTCATGATAGTTTTTATCCCAAGAATAACTGCCATTTTTGGAGTAGTTTCTACAACGTAAGTATGTAAGAAATCAGTCTTTGAATGCAGCAGTTGAGACCATAGGCAACAGAAAAGCAGAGCACAAGCAGCTCTGCTTTCCACAGCCCACCAGCATAGAATTATCAAGTATTTGATTGCCATTGCTTTGGCAATTGCTACATTCCTATGACATTATTATAAAAACACTGTAAAAATAAGTTTAACAGGTCAGAATGATGATAAGGTAGTGTTGAGCACGCCAATCATACTACCTCTGAATAGGAAAAACACATAAAGGTATTTTTTAAAATGATGGAAATACTTAGCTTTACTTATGTAAAACTTGCGCACATCATGAAAGAAAGAAGTCACTCTTACTAAAGAAAAAAACACAGATTGCATCTGAGATTGTACAGAATCACACAGAAATTTCAAGGTGAGCATTTGCCTGGCAATAGCAAAGAATTTGAAGCTAATTAAACATTCTGTAACTTACAAATGCAAATGTAAACTGGACTGAGAAATGTCACCTGTGTTTGGGGATACAGCTCATTGGGTGTACAATCTCAGTGCTATGGAAAAGAGCTTCACAGGTTCGGATTACCTAGAGCAACGGCACTGGTATCCCGAACTCATCTAAGACACCACGCCACGAAGGATGAAATATTTCTGTTCTGTGATCCTGCCCCATGGCATGACTCGGCACTCACGCACCTGCTGCTGCCAGCCAGTGCGATGCAAAGCCATCTGGGGACGAGAACAAGCTTTAAATGGAAAAATCTAGCCAGCTCTGCAGGACCTTGGCTGGGACTCAGAGCCTCTGGAAGAGAGTTTAAAATCTACCACAGTCCTGGCTACAGTGGCACAGAAAATTAGTATGTTCAGGAGCACAGCTGCTCTCTGTTTTTTCAATAGTGTCAGACATGTCTCTAAATGATGGAGCATGTGAGAGGCATCATGAAATCTGAGCCTTTGCTTAAAAAAAATTCTCTAATGTTTATGGCTGCAAAAATTAGCTTCTTTCCATTTAACATGCACGGAGTTGTAGAATCTGCAACAGAAAAACTGAAGCAATGGCAACCATTTCTGTGACTCAGCTTAGCTTGGACCTTTGAGAATGCCAGTATTAACTATTTCACACCTAATCCATTAGCAGAAAGATGGAAAGGGGTAGAAGCCCATCAGGAAGAGTTCTTGAAGAGTGTATACAGATAAACTCAAAGTTTTACTGAACGTTGGATCACAGTGAACAACCATAACATTTGCTTGTGATGGTTTTGGTGCTGTGTAGGATAAGCTTCTCCACAAAGACCTCCATAGCTTTCCCTGTGCAGATGCAGCACTGCTGATCAATGCACAATGAGGGCGAAGGTTCAATGACAGCCTTTTTACAAGCTTTCTACCAGCAAGGTTTGGACAACATTTGCCAATAAAACTAGGATAAAATCCCACAACACGAAAAGGTTTTGTCCACAGCCTGTGCTTGATGCCCAGTATTATTATTATTATTATTATTATTATTATTATTATTATTATTATTATTACCTGAAGTTCATACAGACAACCTTGTCTTTATGAGGAGCATGCTACAATTACTTAAAATGGCAGGAAAATAACGTATTTTCTAATGTGAGTCTTACAAGTTAGTGATGTTAGAGTCTCATGTCTTCCTAAAGAGGAGGAGAATCAGATTCTAAATGGGATATGAATGTTCAGACATTTGAGAAATTCACGTCAATATTGCTACCTTAATTTTCTTTGTAGAGAGACTAAGAATAACACAACTCAGTAGTTTAATTTGCTCAGCACTTTGACCAAGTTTGAAGTAATCATTTGTTTCTTCAATTTTCAGACAATTTAAATCACAGGCAAGATAATCTCTTGGACAGAGGCACTGGCTATACAAAGTAAGTGTGGGCATACAAATTTTGGGAAAGGCTTGCAACAAACCTTTGCCCCTTCCTATATCACATTGGGACTGTTTTTGAGAACTCCCCCAATGTCAATTAAACAGCGCTTTTTTGCACAGGCATGCAGTCCAGTGTCTCCAGCTGGGACTAGATATTTTGCCCTTCCACTGGGTAATCTGGCTTGCAGTACAACACCATGTTCTGGGCACAGACAGGCTACGTGCCACAAAGCCACGTGCACAACATGAGGTTCATGCTCTTGGTGACACAGCTCAGTCATGTGGGTTCTCCTTCCAAAACCACTGGTGATACCAACTTCACCAGCACAAGACCTTTCTTGCCTGAACCAAGGAATATGACAGAAACAGATGATGAGATGATTCCTGCCCATTCTGCCTCAAACTGTCCATTCCATAAGGAATTGGCACATTACATTTGTTTTGAGTATAAATGGGAACAAATACTGCTGTCGGTCCTATCCCCTGCTTCTCCTCCACCCCATTTTGATTTTAGAGATCATGTTTCACTATGGAACTGAAAATAGATTTTAAAATGACAATCACTCTAAGAAAAAGAAACCATGTGTCTTTAAAAATGCTAAAGTTTTAATCTTATCTTAACAATTTTTTTTTTTGGTGACAATTCTTTACAAAAAATTAACACCTTCTGGGGGAAATTTTGCTTTCAACGAAATAGCACTTACTGAATAGAAAGCTTCCCATGTAAATTTTTGTGCCCAGTTCATCTGAAATTTTCCTTGGATGAGTGTTAGGTAAAGAGTATAAACAGCTGTAAGTACTGACCCTAAAATCTGGATTAAGAGAATCGCAAAGCCTGAACATGCACAAAGGAAACCAAAGAAAATAGCCCTAGAATAAACAGACATCATAAAGCAGGGTGATTTTTAATATAGACTAATAAATAACAAGTTTCCATAATGTTTTTCAAGGAGGCCAAGATCCTCGTTCTTCAGGTTCCCTAACAAACAGCTCATAAATTTGGCAACCACCTATTGCTCTATTTTGTGACTTGGCTATAGAGAAAGTTATGTTACATCTTTCTCTGCATAGTCTTTCCTCATGCACACCCTCATTCCCAATCCTTCAACTTTAAACTTAACTGCAGATTTAGTTTCCAGAAAAAGAATCACAAGATGCATTATCAAATAGTCTCTCCTAACGAAGAATCTAGCTTAGATTTTGCAGACACAAAAATGTAGATAATTTTTTGCAATGCATTTGAAACTTGGAGGTATGTAAACTGGGCAGAAACTCTAAACTAATACCCCATTAATCTAAATCTTTTGCAGTTCTTCCATCACTAACTATTACCACCATAAACTCTGAGTGAAAAAGCAAATCTCTGCAGAATTCCATTTTCATTCCTTCATTACTTTGCAATTTTTTCCTTCTGTCCATGTGCACAGCCATTTTGAATACAGCAAAGACACTAAACTAATGTACCATTTCCCTTTCTTCCTGGAGTCTGAATTGGTTTTCAGGATCATAATGTGGTTTCTCCAAGATATGGATATTTCCATGTTTTACACTCCATCTCACACCTTTCTTAATATTTCCACGATAACTTATTTGAGGTCAAAAAAATACACACATTCTGCCTTGGCAAAAGCTCAGAGAACCTTTCAGCTGCTATGACTCAGTGGAGAAGCTGCGAAAGTACCACACATTTCCAAATGAAAAGTTGACATCTAGGTAGCTTTAAAAGATAACTTCAAAAGGAGGTATCATTAATATTTTTTATATAGGATCCTAATATCTAACAGTTCATATGCAGTAAGCATTAAAATATATCCTAGACAGCATGAGCCAAAACAGGAATTTACGTAGAAAGTTTTCAAGAACACTGACTCAGGCTATTTTAAAGTATAAAAGTGAAAGGATATGTGGGGAGCTCATGGTCTAGCTTATAAATGATAATAAGCTTGCATTTGGATAACTCAGTATCAGCTAGGACTCTTAATTTGTTATGAATTAAGTTTGCCAGTGGGCCAAAGAAAAGGTATATTTGGAGGGATTTCTTCAAAAAGAAAATAAAGACACAAGCATTTAAGAATAGCAGGCTATCCATGGTGAATAATGCTCTTTCATGATCTAAAGTATTAGATATCACATTTATATTTTCAGGGAATCTGATAAAATAGGAAGTTTTAAGACATCCAAAACCAAAAGAATAAACTTCTAGGGGATATAACAGAGAAAATACGACATGAGTTGTAGATGTGGATTTTAGGAATTAGTTTAATGTAATTTATCATGGACCATAGTCACTAGGGTACTCCCTTTCATCGCTGTATGGTGTCTTCATTTTTACAACAGATACTTTACACAAAAACTGGTGAACTGTCCCTTTAAAGGTAAATTCAGTTCCATAATAAGTAGTACCAGTGATCTAACCTGGGATGGAAAAATGAGCCTCACTTAATCACTAAATGACTTATTTGTAGTTATTGCAATAAAGTGACTAAAATATAAACTCAGCAAACAGAAAGTTAGCAAACATGCAACTTGTATCTTTTATGTGCATAAAGAGATAAACTTTTGATTTTGAATATTTAATTTTAATAGGTTACATGTTATTATATATGAACTGAAGGAGATTAGGTGTAAACAACATGATGCCTCTAGAGAATTTATTGCTCAGAAAATCTATTTTCTGACCATTTACAGTCTTAGAACTTAGCTTCTTGAAAAGGTTTTTTATTATTTTGAGTGGTTTGTTTCTCTTATTTTAAAATTATTTCTTTTAGAAGGGGAAATGAAAATCTTAAAGTGCTTTTGACTTCTGTATTGTTCAAAGACTCTTTTTGGAGAGTACTTTCATTATTTAATAATCTCAAAAAAAATTTTAAAATTATAATACCCACATTTAAATACAATACTTTTACATATAATTGCTCTTAGGTCCAGAAAAGAAAGAAAAAAACCCAACTGAATTAAATATTTGAAGTCCACTCGAAAAGAAGATCCTTCAAAATGGGACTCTAACCACACCAGCCTCCATCCTGCTGGCTCTCAGCCTGAGGATCAAGTACACCGTGAGGCCATACAAGCTTTCCTTTCACAGGTTTTGCTGTTAGCAATGCTAGCAGTGGCTAGTCACTTTGAAGAGGATGAATGCAACACTGTCTCAGCTGTGGAGATCTGTGAGTAATTGATTTTTCAGTTCACTGGCCAACCCAAGAAAATAGAGAAAATTAGGGGGGGAAAACCCCACCACTGTGTCGGCTGAAACTCTTCTTTCACCCAAAATGACTCTATAGTTCCTCTTAGATACTTAACTGTTTTTATTATTTAAATATTGGCAAATTTCAAACATCCAGATCCAAACAATTCAAAATGACTCATTACAAAAATATTTTCTTCCCTTCCTTTTTTTTTTTTCCAGATTGGCACAAATCAATACCCACTGCTTATTTATAGACAGTGTTTTTCAGCACATGCAGTCTTCACCTGGAAAGTTTGAATCAACCCTGGTCATTTGCTGCTATTCAAAGTATTTTTTTTCTAGAGAAAATATTAATTCTTTGGTTCCTGCAAAGTGAGCTAGTTTAGAAAAAGAATTCTTTTTATTATTGTTGTTAGTTTTAGAAGCCGGCAGCTATGCATCATATAATGGTTTTTAAAATCTTTTCTTTCACACATACTAACATTTTGAAACACATAAGATCATATATCCCAATAATTTTGATTGAAAAATGTACTCCTCTAGGTGTGCAGAGGAGTAAATTTCTCATTTCATTATGTAGATACCTGTGAAACTACTATTATGATGCTGGACTGGGAAAATCCAGAGGAAAATTTGCCTGAGTACTCTGATATATCCATTATCTCATGTCATTATTTCCTTTATTTTGCTAAACAAGCTCACGTTTTCTGCTCCCATTTTGCTACCTTCTTCCCTCCTGTTCCTTTACCATCATTCATCTGCGTTACAGGCAGGTGGGCCCACCTGAGAGACAATGAAGTCCAATCTGACTGAACGGGATTGAAGTGCAGCTCTTACCCACCTCAGGCCACAAGGCTAATTAATGTCGGAGCCCCCATTAACCCCACAAAGTATGACCTCTTTTGCCCCATATCTAGAATATGCTATGGACCTCAGAAAACACTCTACTCAAAAAAATACTGGTGTGTTTTGTTTCGGTTTTTTTACATAACAGCTAGTGAAAAACCATGATCTGAACTTCAGTACTGAACACTGTCAAGCAAGGAATTCAGGTTCCCTAACTCACTATGGGCCACACCTTATATGGATTTTAAATTGCACAAGGGCAGAGACTTAGCTTTTTATTTTGGTAACATGACCTACCTAATTGAGCTCTTCAGAGTCCTCTGGGCTTTTATTGTAGTTGGTCAGACAAATTTGGATTTTTTTTTTCCCCCTGTTGGAAAGCATTGGATCACTGAAAGTTAAATGATCCAAAATGAATGTTCCATTTTCTTTAAAGTTCTGTCTGTTTCTAGTATAAGGAAGCAAATGGAAATTGTCCAGTTTGGTCAGCATGCTTATTACCAGCTGCCCATACCAAGTACCAACCATGCCAACTACCAGAGCACCAGAAAGCCCAAGACTGGAAGTCATGGCTTAGGAAAAGACAAACTAGAATGCCTATGAATCTCAGCTCTCCTCCCTCTTCAGAATGGAAGAGCTTTTAATTTCTATTTGCCTTACAAAAAAAAAAAAAATCAAATATTAAACACCCAGCAGCCTTACTTTTTTCTCCATGCAATTCCAGTATTAATTCTCTGGACACTTCTACCTGGAAAGAGATTATCCCAATTTTTTGGCTAGGAAACTAGGAGGTTCCTAGGAACCTAGGACAGCAAAAGTCTTCTTCTCAAAACTTGCACAGGCATCTGTGGCAGACCAAGGACCTAAGCTCTAGGTCTCCAAATTTAGTGCTCTGAGCACTGTAATATCCTTTCCTGGTTGCAGACTAATAGCAGACTGAACGTGCTTTAACTTAGACTTGAATGATCTCACAATGTCAAAACTTGTTCCTCCTTCAGTGCCATAAATGCTAGAGGGAAGACAAGTTCACCAATGAGTCTACATCTGCACTAATGATTTTATTTTCTTTTGGCAAACTATGTATCCCCAGCTCTATTCACAGTTTCTTCCCGTACTGCTCATGTTTTATACTACTTCCTACTTTCTTTGGTAAGAAAGTGAATCCAAGGAAGTGAAAAGCCTGCCTTGCACACAGTGAGCTAGAAATGTATAGGGACATTTCTACCATCATGCAGTAATGTCAGGATAGAAAAGGCGGCTGAGAAGGGACCTCACCAATGTAAATAATTGTTGGAAAGGAGAGTGTCAATAGGACAAAGCTGGGTTCTGCTCAGTGGAGCCAAGTAATAGGACAACAGGCAATGGGCAGAAACTGATGCACAGGAAGTTCCAGCTGAACATGAAAAAGAACTTCTTTATTGTGTGGGTGACCGAGCACTGGAACGGATTTTCCAGAGGTTGTGGAATGTTCCTCTCTAGAGATACTCAAGAACCATCTGGATGCAGTCCTGTGCCATGTGCTCTAGGATGACCCTGTTTGAGCAGGGATATTGGACCAGATGCCCCACTGTGGTCCCTTCTAAGCTGACTCATTCTGATTCTGTATGGAAAACAGCTTTCCCTTTTCTTTTCATGATGATGTTGGCTAGTTATTCCCACATAAAGCAGCTACCCCAGCATGATTTCCAGTCTGCAGCAGAGAGGTTTACTTTCAGACTCAAGCTAAGGTGTGTGGGAAGCATGGGTGTTTTCAGAAGAGCACTACAACCCAAAGAAGTTAGAGGAAGAGCACAGTGCTACAAATGTGCATTTCCCCAAAACTGCATGCATAGTGTTTCTCTACACCTTTCAGCCTATAAACATATTTTGTGACAGTGTTAAACTGATTACACCATTATTTACTGACACATTGTGGGTGTCTCGTAACCAGTGAGTCAGTATGTGGTTTGTAGCCTCTACTGGAGAGATACTAGATCTGATCAGATCATGTCCAGCAAAAAACTAACTGAATCTAAGCATTGAAAGACAAGGAAGAAGCTGCTGAAGGCCATTAAGATGTACCCCAAAGTGTGCTCCTCTGAGGTCACAGTCTCCCAGTAGATCCTAATCACAACAGTTCAAAAAACCCCCATCATAAATAAATAAGCTAAGCAAAAATACAATAATGAGCCCAGCATTATAAAAATCACATTAATTTTAAAGATTTACACTTTTTGACATTTAAAAAAGTCTTTGACCTGGCATATTCTGCAGTTGGATTTTTCTGATGGTTTTATAAAGGTCATGTTTATGGTATAATGAGCACAAATTTCCAAGGGTTATTAATCAGAAGAACACTGTATTGCAAACAGATTTTAAAATAATTTTTCATTTTTATGATGAATATATTATCAGCTTTAAAAGTGCCATTTTTCAAAAGCATGCTTGGGGAAGAAATAACAATTAACTTCTGGTGTCTTTAAATGAAACAAGTGTATGACTGAGACAAATATGTAACTAATGTCATGAAATGGACAAACTCTATGAAGACAGTTCTGTGCAGCAATGCATCTTCTATTTAGTGCTAATAATTCCATTTAGCATTAATAATTCACTGGAAAGTGTTTTTACATATTTGTAACTGCATAGTGCAAAGTAAGTGGAACTTAATGCCAAGTTACTGCATGTTTCCAGGGTATCACTTCATTCTTCTGCTAGCTGTCAAACCTCTGTTTCTTTACTGAATAACAGGTAGATCGACTTCAGAAAGCGATGAAGTTAGGAGAAGGATGGCAGAATCCAAGCCAAAAGAGCAAAGCCAAAGCTAGCTCCACAGAGAGAGTGGAAGGGAAGGAAGGAGAGAGGTCCACTGAGAAAAAAGTGTCAGAAAGTCTACGGTTTTGCAGCTGCACTTGTCTGTTGGTCTTACACATAGCACACAACAAAGGATATGAAAATACCTCTGTCAACCTATGCCAGTGTTGCATAGCCTAGACCACGATTCTCTCCTGAATTAACCTCACAGAGCTGCATATGTAGGCCTGCCTATGTGCACGTATGTGACAAAAACACATACTTATCGAAATAAAATCACATTTTTCATTTTTCTTTCCCATGCATAACGGCATAAATGCTTGCACAATACATCAGAAATCACTACAGTCTCAAAAGTTTTGATTCACAAAAAACCCCCAACACACATATGTTTAAAATTATTAGGTTTATGGTGTTTTATAGGTAGGCAAAAGAATAAGTGGAAAAAGTAGAATGGAACCAAAAGCACAGGATTTACTAATGGATAGTGACCACTGACACAGTAGATAGAAGCATGTTTTACAGGACGGGTTCCTGGACATAAAGACCTTTTCAGTTCATGGTAGTTTGAAAGATACTTGTTAAGATAAATTATAGATCACATCATAATTTTTCCTGTATGTATGTATTCCTAAATTAAAAACACTTCAAGTTATTTGGTTCAGGAACGTTTTCCAACAATGAAATATCTTAAATACCACTCTGAATGAAATACCTGAAGTTCTTAAAGAAAATTAAACCAAAACAGCAAACACAAATATATTTGTTTCTCAGGATGTAAAACCAGAATAAAAGCCTGTTAGACCACATGGCCCAATTGGCTCTAAACCCCAATCCATTACTTTTCATAAGACTTCTACTATACTTTGAAACAAAACAAGTTCAGTCCTCAGAAGATACAGCTGTTTGTGCAAAAAGCAAGAGCCTGAGGCTCTGTGACTGAGAGTTTCTGGAAAAAGAAGTTGATGCAAAACTGAAGTTTTCCTAGCAGGCAACCCATGCTTTGTATCGAGAAGCAAAGAAAAAGCAGACAGTGCTTGGCAGTTTGCTGTCCCCACAGAGACAGGGGAAGAGAGGGATAAAATATTTAACTCTTAAGTTTGAACCTTACTAGAACAGAATTTTATGCCATCTCAAATCACACATGCACTGTGTCAGCCATAACTATATCCTGCATTTTCATCAGCAGGCAATTAAAAAAAAAAAAAAAAAAAGAAAAAAAAAAAAAGAATGCCAATTGTTGTACTGGGGAGACAGAAAAACATCCCTATCTTCTGCTAAGTACCCGAGTACTTGAAGATTAGATTAGAGTCACTCCCCTCAGCATTAAGCAACAGAGATCAGCTTATATCTTAATGGAACTGTGCCATCGGATGTTGCTTTCTTGCCCCGCTGCCAAAAAGCTCAGGTTCAAGTTGAACATTCACACAAGACAAAAGCGTGACCACTAACAACAGAGCAGCCTTCCCGCATGAAGAGATGAATTCACCAGGAATTTGCAAATCATTCCTGATCTTGCTAGGAACCTTTTTACTGTCCTGATAAACTGGTCAGCCATTCTTCATCTGTCTGAAAAAAGCTAGGGATGCAAATGATCAGCAGTTCTGCACTGCAGGACAGAGCTCTGAGTTCAGCAAGAGAACCACGAAAGGAGAGCTGATGCTGATAGAGCACAAAACCCTGAAGATGATGCTAATGATGCTCCAGTTTGGAAGAGGGAGAAGTGGAGGGGAAAGAAGGGGAAGTAAGATGGCAGCAGGCAAAACAAGAATGGAAATAGAAGAATGGGATGTTGGAAATCAATGGGAGAAATTCAAACCTTGGCCAGAATCAGTTAAACTGTTGTCTTCTGGAAATTCTATATCCAGTCACAGATTCACTTTTGATAAAGTTTAAATAGGCCATGTTATAGCATACTTAAATAGTAGTAATTGTGTAACTCTAATGTATCTACAAATTATATATTTGCCAAACATTATTTAGTGCAATCACATCCTGCTCTTGTGCAATTCAAATTATTTTACTTTTTTTTCCCCCTTTTTAAACAGAGATGAACATGTGTCATGATATGCTGGAACACAGTTTCTAGGTGTTCATTCCCAGGATATTCTGGTGAGTAAATGTTTTCATTTCCATTAAAAAATTGTGCTTCTATATGCATAGCTACAATTAAAAAAAAAAGAAAGAAAGAAAAAAGAAAGTATAAATTCCAAAGGACTGGCTCCACTGCCCAAGCAGGGTACCTTCATTCTCACTAACTGATCCCAGCCATGACCCTTCTGCAACAGATAAAATATAACAAAACAGACTATATTGAATTCACTTTTATAAATGTTTTTGTTCTCTGTCATAAAGGACCAGTTTGAAACCACGTTTCAATAATCCTTGAATCAGCCTGTGGGTTTGCACATGCCACTGGAATTATAAAGCTACAGATAATTAATCTAGTCTTCTGTGCTAATCTGGCTGATGCTTTGCTTCAAGATGCGATTGCTTGTGGACAAGGAGATAAAACTGTAAAAATTTAACTTTCTGTGTTGTAAAGCTCTGCCAGAATTTATCTTCTCTTCAGATCTGCATGGAAGCTATACCTTCACACATAATATAGAAACAAATTCTTTTAAAAGTTTCAAAAATTGAAAGAAATCCAGGTCTGTATTTTAATCAAAGGCCCATATTGAAGCCTGCTCTGTAAGTCCTCAGCACCTCGGGGGAATGTCCCAAGAGCTGGGCTGTTGACTAACTGGGGAGACTTGCACAATGATACCATTTTGGAGCAGTTTAGATTTGTGTAAATGTGTATTCTCTTCACGGAGGAATTTAGCTTGTGTTTCCAGCAGCCCACAAAAATCCCTTGACCTCAGGGCTAGTGTTTTTCTGGGGAAGTGAATACATTCTTTTACAGTGGAGAAGTTCTAACAAAATGGCTATTTATAAAAAAGGACTATGAAAACGTCAATTTTGGCAAGCTTACACCTGATGGAGCTGGTTTAGGCAAATGCTCTGAGAGCTGAAATATGTGGCAGTTATTAGGCTGACTGTCCTTCTCTTCACACTTGTGAAAATGCTGGCAGGTCTGTTTTTCAAATCTCTACATAAAATATGCCTATAATTTTTAAAAAAGTTTTTCAAGCAAGTAAAATTATCTCCTGTCATTCTCTATAGGTGGGGGAAAAGCACTACTGCTTTTGCAGACAAGACACAAAGGACAAAAGAAATTTTTGTCCTATTATCCAGAAACACAGGCATGTCAACCCCAATTTATCTAATCCATGACATGTTGGATGCTCCAGGCTGCATCTACGGAAATAGATAAAGGCTTGTCCTCCACAGATTTAATGAATGGGAATCCCTGCCCCTGGCTAATATAAATCGTTCTTGCTGGTGGATAATTCTATTGATTACAATCCAGTTACATTTACACAAGTACACATAAGAATTTTCTATAAAGCAGCACAAACTGTGGGCCAAAAAATGCAAACCCAATAATATGTTCATATTTCTTTAAGCTGTATGAAGTTATGAATTTTCAGTTTTTTCCATATTCTATCCTGGTGTTCCTTAAGTGTGACTATCATGTGACATAAAATTATTCCATGAAAAATCCATATGTGATTATTCACTCTAGTCAGAGCTTTTTCCTCATGCAAAAAGCAAAGAAATTTTTATATGTTCTGACACGTATTTTGCTGTAAGGTTTCCTGAGTCGACCACACAGCTTGTAGCTGTAAATAGAAGGCTCAGGCCAGTATCCTGTGTTTCTTGGTTACCATTTGATATGGGCAAAATTCTGAGGAAAAAAAAAAACAAAAAACCAAAAAAAACCAACAAACCAAACAAACAAAAACTCCACAAGGAAAACCACCCCCCGCAGGGGTATGCAAGGTGGCAAGGAGCAGTCTGCATACTAATGTGCAGATTTCACTGCTGGCTAGGGATACCAAGGCATGGTCGAAGCGACAACTATTATTTAATCTTCATTTTTACATAGGCCAGGAACAGCCTGAAACCCCTTCTAAAGAAAAAGAAATATGATAAACTCTCAGGTAATAGTACTTTTCCTGGACTGCTCTTGGTCAGTCTTGCTATGTTCTGGTCCTCTATCAAGCCATCTTAAAATTTTATAGCCCCTGTTCCAGGAACCAAACACAGAAAAATGTTCTAAAACATTTAAACAACTTTTTAGAGAGAGCCATACTTGCTCATACAATCTCACTACTCAAAATATTTACTTCTAGCCCTTTATAACTATTAAAATTTCACTTTGTGTGTATCAAAAATCAAATTAGACATTCACTGATTTTGCCCTCATAGTTATTAATGGTCTATAATTTAGCATTTCTTGAACTAACTCTAAATACATAGTGAAACAGGCCTAGTATAAAAGCAAACCTCCTCAAACATTTCAGTTTGTTGTAGCCAAAGACTATTTCTCATCTACTTCCTTTCTAAGGTGTTCGAAAAAAACCAAGCCTTGGGCATAAGACACTAAAACTTACTCCATAGGAAAAAAAAGTCTCAGTTGACATGTTTTATTTTATTTTTAAGGCTTTCTCTGTTGGAAAGGCAAAATAAAATGAAAGAAATAACTTCGATTCTGTTGCATTACACAGTTATTTGAGAGATACTAAAGGAAATGTGGGTTTTTGAAAGGCATTTCTACCAAGCCTTGTAACCATGTTAAAATAGAACATAGTACCAAGAGGAGAAAAATTCCGGTGCACACTTTTCTGATAATCCATGTAGATCAGAAGGATCAGGATCATGCAGCTTCACAATTTTAAGTCTATTATAATTCCAGATGTTATTGAGTATGAGATATATATAGATATAAACATAGATATAGATATATATATGCTCTGATCCATGTTCAGTCATTGCATTGCTTTGCTTCAACTATATGGAATGAAGACCTAATCAAATTCAATTTTTTTGCATCACATCATTTTACACGCTCCTAATATTTTTATTAGTTTTTCACATTAAAATAGAAAAGTAATACCTCAGTTTAGTCAACACTTTTATCTAATTGAATTTTGTGTCAAGTGTTTCAGGTAGTTCTCAATATGGTTTTATTACTCGAGATGAGCAAGTCACCCCCTCTACAAAGACTAAAACCTTTGAATTTTAATGAATTTGGGATATTAATCAGATCGGAAGAACCTTAGAAAACCTAAGAAGCAAGGAAGACAATGCTAGAGCAAAGAGCCTTTAACGGAACCATGTGTTGACAAGCTAGATCCCTCCTCCCATCCTCCCACTCCGCTGCTAAGGAGTGAAGGGAGCCTCACACACTGTAATCATCTTTGCTTTCCATAAGAGGTAATCTTATAATACATTTCCAAGAATGAAATTATATTAAACCAGTGAAGTGAGCCAACCAGTTGTCAGATTGCTATAGAAATGCAAGGATTTGCTAAGCCTCAGACAAACCTCAATCCCACAAATACTTTTGCACATATTTAACTATTCCAATCCCTCACATCAGTGAAACAACATCAGAAAAGTTAATTATTTTTTAATTCAGAAGTGCAGCAGGAGTGGGGTCCATCTCTTATTTGCGTGATTCCATCTGACTAAACAATCAAAATGTTTCATAACAATGAGTTTTAAACAAAGAGATCTGCTATTCTACTAAAAAGGAATTAAAAATTTACCAAGGGTGCTGAATTTGAAGGATGAATCAAAACCCCAAATACTCAACCCACATCACTATATACAAGAGAATTTGCTTGTATAACCCAGAATTTGGCACTGTTTTCTTTAAAAACAAAACAAACCCACAAAATACCAAGATACACCATGTAAGAAGAGAATTGCATGATGAAACTATAAACATCAGATGAAAATGAAGATACTCTGAGTATATTGCCAAAGACGCAAGAAGACATCCATCTCTTCTTTCTGACATCATTAAACAAAATCAGAATGATTCCAGTGACAAGAACATTCTTCTTGTATCTAGAAATGGCACTAAAAACTCCCATAACCTTACTAAGAAAAGACAGCGTGTTGAGAAGAAGAGGCCTATGTCTCTATATGATTCCGGCGGCTTAAGGAGAGTTACACTGAGTATTTGAGCTGAAACACTCAGGACAATTATTGCAGCACACTGAATCTCCTTAATTAGAGGTATCAATTCAAGTAATGAGGCAATTTTGCATGCAAGCCTCTAAGAAACCTGAAACCAAACACAGCTTGCCTGTATAAGGGTTGCATTCCAGAGCTTAAGCTCAAGCCAATTTTACAGATCTGGAGTTGCAACTAAACATAAATTACCTGATTTACAGCAGAATGTTTTGGGTGTGTTAACCTGAAACACTAAGAAAATTTCAGCAATGTGGGCCAAACCATGACAAAATTCAAGATCTGCACAAACTTCTTCAGCCTCAGACTGCTGATGCTGGCACAGTTCTGTTGTGTACACATCTGCATTAGGCTGGGACATTATGGCTTCTGCTCCTCTAAGTTGAACATAGGGTATCTGCAGCTTCACAAATCTCTTGCCTTTGCTTCTGCATTACAGAAAGATTTATCATCTAAGAAAAGACTCCCCAAACCTGCATTTCTGGTTATTCTGTTTCACTTGGACTTGGGCAGTATATGCAGTAATCTCATCTAAGTATAGATAGAATTTAAATGGGGAGTGATAGGATTTCTTTATTACACTCTTCAGACAGCTAAATTATACTTAAAAGACACTGACAAAACCTAGAGCACAGACAGCTGTTTCATGTTGCTATGTAAATTCTGTTGCTACCACTACGCAAAAAAATTTACATTTTATTTCTCACTTCACTGACCATTTAAGTTCACAGAAAGCATCAAATGACCCAGGTGTTCAACTACATGAGTATTTACAGTAGCGAAAGTAAAATAAATCTCTGTATCCAAGGTTAAGCACCAACTGTATTAACAGAACTCTTATGAAGTTCTTAAAGTTGCCTGTAGAAGAACATTGCAGCAGGGACACAAAATAAAGCAATGCAGAGTTCACCTCTTAAGTTGCTACACTGGGCACTTTTCAACATATTTTTGTAGAGCATTGCCAAGACCAGGCCTGGCCATGCTACTAAATTGGTAAAGTCAGACTACCAAGACTGGTGGAAACCCAAGAACAAGAAAAAAATTCTGAAAAAAGTCAGTGTAATTCAGTGTCTGATAGCTTGAATTGAATAGACCACTTGCTAAGAATTTGGTTCCCACTAAATATCCATTTCTTGCATTTATAAGACTCTTCAGTGTTTCCCTACAACTTCCTCTGCAGATGTAAGCCAGTTGGTTTTAGCCCAAATTTAAAAAAAAAAAAAAAAAAAATCTCAAAAGACTACAATTAGAAATCCCCTTGTGTTAGGTTTACCACCTCATATGATTTCAGGATTCTTTTTGCTCATTGAAAGCTGGGAAAAGTTGGCATGAGCTCTTTCTTAGAGCTATCACATGCTGAAAAATCCTCAGGTAAAGCAGTAAATGCACATACACATCCAAGGGGACTAGAAACTCTTTGATTGTTTTTTTTCATGGAAATCTGTTTTTGAGAATACTTTCTTAAGTTCATGCTCTTGCTCTAAGAGCACGGGCAATGGCCTCTTATTGGACATGATTTAGTACAAGATTTTATCCCTTTCCCCCTAAAATTCACTATACATTTCAAATTTGCTACATATTATAGTAGTATAATGTTACTTGTCCTTTCCTAAATGACACATTCAAAAGTCAAACCAACATTCTAATTACCAATCACAGTTTCCTTGTCACTAGAAACTATTAACCATAGACTATTTTAATACATGTCCATTCAGTAGCTCCAGACGCACAACTGCAAATGTCAAAAACCTGCAGACTAGGAATGAACCTCTCCCACATGCAGCTTTTTCTGGCTGAGCTACAAACCCACAGAAGTGATAGCTTGATATGATTTGTGGTCAGAAACTTCAACAGAGTTGTATGAGACAATGCTCTAAGAAAAATGCTCATCCTCCTCAGCTAGCGAGGGGGTGGGGGTGAGGGAGGCAGGGAAGATAAGAAATCCCAGACTTTTCTTATTGCTGCTCTTCTGCTTAACAAGTGTAGTCTGTTAACTGAAAGAGAATCATCACAAACTACTTTGAATTGTCTTGATCTTTTTTAATGATATTGCCAATAATGTGCCTTAATGAGGCAAAAAAGACATCCCAGTTCAACAAGGCTTTGGAGTGGTTGCCCCCAGGAAACTAAATAAAACTTGCATAGGACTACTGTGAATTAAGAGATACTCTACATAATTTGTACATAACCAGGAAATCTTGCAAGGCACCATCCTACACACACAGATGAATTCCTTGCAAATGTAAACCTAACAGGGAAGCGGTATGAGCCTAGGAGTGCATAGAACTAAATAGTTCAGTTGACTTAAGAATGTCATATTAACATTATTGTCATGGATGACTTGGTAATGGAAATTTATAAGAAAAATAACAACTATTTGTATTTGCAGTAGAAAGCAGCATGCTAGTTTATAGAAAAGAAGTTTGTGGTTTTAAAACAGTTCTTGGAAAAAAAAATAAAAAGAGAGTAACTTTCATTGCCTGTTGATTCCTGAGCCTTTCTACAGAAACCATCAAAGGTGAGGTGGACAAGGGAATGATGAAGTCTTGCCCCACAGGTGTTCAGAGCTCCTCTAGCACGGCAAGACCTGCAGCACCGCACTCTCTCCTGCAGCTGCATCTTCCCATAAGTGGGCTCCCCACACAAGGAGAATGCAATTCAAATTATCCAACCACCCAAGCTCATATCTCCACCACATTCATGCCCCTTCTGGTAAAGGTACAGAGAACAACTATTTAAAGAGGATCTGCAACCCAAACCGCTAAATCCTCCACCATCACTGGATCATGCTGCCTCCACCCCAGACCCTCTGCCCAACTGGCTGCCAAAGTTTGACTACACTGCTGATGATCAATTATAAGATTTTAAAGAGCATTTAACTCACATTTGAAATTACTGGAGACATTAAACACAACTGTTACAAATTATTTGGCAGTTACCTTAATTAGAATAGGTCTAGTTTAATATTTCTAGCAGAGCTGAAACTCTGACTTTTCTGTGGTCCATGGAAGTTTCCCAAGATGTTAGGTCCAGTAAATAAAATTGAGTTCAAGCAAATCTGTTAGCACAGTCCAACACTTTCCACAGTTCATTACAAATAATAATTACTTTCTGAAACCTCCTTCTCTATGAACAGATCTGACTCAGTAAAAACAGCATCAGTGAGGAAAGCTCACTGATTTTTTCTGAAAGATCCTTGAACTTACAAGAGCTTTTTTTGATACCTGCTATCAGTTGCCATACTTACATAATACCAACAGTTTTCAAAAGCTGCCCAGCTTCTTTCAGACAAACCATCAATATTACCCCAACTAACTTACTACCACAATCAGCTCCCTACATTATTTACTAGAAGAGAATCTGGCTACAGAGACAGAGAAAACTTGCAGAACTGGAAATCTGCCCATCACAGCCACCTCGCAAAGATTTCTTAAAGGATTAACTTATTTATTATGGTAAACATTCTCTGACAGTATTAACCATCTATTGCTGTGACCATCTAGAAAGGGCTAACAATTTATAATTACCATTATTTCTTATCTTTGTGATTTGGAAGACATTAGCTCAGCTGGAGTCTCTCAAACAGATATTTGATATAAAATATTCATGATTCACTTGACTATATACTGAGGTCAGATGGCAATATTTCTGTTTCCAGATGAATTTAAAGTGAGTTTTGTATTGCTGAAAATGTGCTGGCACAGCTTTTAATGTAAAAAAAAAAACCCTATAATAAATTACAATAAAATATCATGCAATTTCTATCTTTGTGAACGTTCCTATGAAGAAACTTTCCTACTAGAAATGCCCAAAAACCTTATACAAATCACATAAACACTGTTAGAATAAACTGAGGGATATTTTAGGAGTATTAATTGTTAATGTTTTTCAATGCTAAGTATCATCAAAGACTGCCTACCTGAGACAGTTCTGTTTTGTTTTTCATCACTACACTGAATCTTTTGGATACATTTAGCTTCTTTAAAAAAAAATAAGTGCACAGGATAATAAGAAATAAAAATAGATAAATGTTCTACACATCTGCATCTTCTTCCTGAAATCTGTGGAGCTTTTTGGGTGTCCACAGTGACATATAGCACCATATTTCATGGCCTTCACAATGTTACTTTTTGACTATTTAAATATTTTTTCTTCCTCGTGTGTTGATGATAGCATGTGATGACAGTTCTGCTTCACCATGGCAGAACAGAGCAGTTTTGTTTGGCAGCCTTGGAGTGCTTGTCAAGGGTGGTGCTGCCAGTGCCATTTTGCTGCAGCACTAGCAGGCCACCCCCTTCTACCTGCTGCCTGCCTGCCTTTCTCTGCCAGCAGAGTTTACATACATTTCACATACTCCAAGTCTTTCCACAATCACATTTTGATTGTATCTACATTGCCAGAGAGATTTGCAGTGTTGCTTTGATTGTTTTTTAATGCGTTTTCAGCCTTTCCATGTTTGTTTATTACATTCTGAGTTCATTCATGTGAAGGAGCATATCTGCGGGGGCATATGTGTAGTAATGTCCCTCTTTAAGGCCACTGATTCTTCCAACCTTTAAAACCTCATGTTTTCATGCAGGTAACCTATTGCATGCATTATTAGAATGTGTTAAGTGCTAATATGAATGGGCTGCTAATTAGCATTGAGTAGGTTTGTCAGCTACACATATGTAAGAATACATATTTTATGTTCTGCAAAAATACTGCAAAAGATTGGGAGAAAAAAGAAAAAAAAAAAGAAAGAAAAAAGGGAAAGCCATTAGGAATTTATAAATGAAATGAAAATTTTTACCTTAACCCAATTTAAAAGACAAGGAGTTATTATTTTGAAACCTTCCTTAATGAAGAAAGAATGGGGAGAGAAAAATCATACCATGTAGACCGATGCAATTTCCAAGTACTCAGGGCTACTAAGATTTAAGCCTAAGAATCTAAATGTGTTATTATGATGCTGTTGCAACTGCCCTAGCACTGCATGTGGAAAGGAGGACTAAACAACCAGTTTTACAAGGCAGATGGACTGCGGTCAGGACTGGCGAGACAAATGTTTGTAAATGATTACATCATGTCTTGAGTGCTAAAATCATGCAAGGATACTAGAAATAATACAGTTCAGTGGCTTTACAGTACCCTTGTTCATGTGGCTACCATGCCCTCAGTCAGAAGGAGACAAAAAGCAAAAGGATTTAAATACATCCTTACATATGCATACACAACTTTTTGTGGCCCGTGTGGCTTGTTAGAATTTGTACTTTACAAACATAGGAATTGCAATGTTAAATAGGAGATTATGTAAAGTTTTATATATGTCTGCAAAGTTGTTACTTTTTTCTACGCTACCTAAAAGCAGACAAGTCATGCAACTTTCACTGTTGAAAAATTTGCCGCTCACAGCAGCACAACTTACCGGTATTAATAGAAAAACAGAGAAACAGTGTGCTTGCTCCATAATAGTCACATATCTGCCAAACTGAACGCACCTGTTACATTGCTGGTTTTGACAGGGGGTGAGTGGATCTGCTATCACAGGTAAATACCAGCAAACAAAACCTAATTCGCTAAACATTGCACTACAGAGACAGTAGACCCTCAGGTCACTACTGAAAAATGACTTGGCTTAGCAAAAAGAGCACTGATATACCTTGCAGTGCCAAGACTGCCTTCCTCTCCACCTGTTCATTCCTTTTGCATTCACAGTTGCAGATCTGGTCAAGGTTCTGTGGTTTTTGACTTGGTTTATTGTGTGGTGCTTTTTTTTCTTTTTCTTTTTTTTTTTTCATTCAGTATTGATCCTTAGCATAATGATGGGTAACAATATTGGAAAACACAGCCATTATCTCCCTCTATCTTCATAACTTACTACACTCCACAGTAAACAGACTGAGTAAACAAGGTCAATAAGAACAAAAGAAGCTGAGAAAATTTTCATGGCTTTCATTTGAATGAATGGTCCATCTGCTTTTTCAATTACAGCATAAAAGTAAATAAATAAGAGAACCACTATGAAGTAATACTCAAAGAGAAAATTAAGCCTAGCTTTTTTCCTTTGTTCTCAAGAAAGCAGTTTTAATATTCAGAGGTGGTTTTCCAGCAGAAACTCACTCTTTAGGTTCTATCTTGTTTTCTGATGGAGCGAATTAGGGAAGAGTCTGCTGGTTAGCATTGTGATAAAGACAACACATAAACAACACACAGTATAAAAATTACCAGTATGAGCCAAAGCCCTCTGAGACACTAAGCATATGCTAAAATTTCAAACAGCCATACCCAGAGTTAGCAGACACTCACGGTCAATCTCATTTTTGTATCTCCTGTAACTGCTTCAGAGATGAAGATACTATACATTACCAAATCCCAGGAGCTTTTCGAGCTTTACTTGAAAAGCAAGTGGTACATTACGGTTTTAAATTCTGAAACCTGCCGAGTCTACAAAACAGAGTAAATTAGTTGGCTTGGTAAAAGAGCCAGGACCTTTGCCCATAGTGATGAAAGAATTTCTCATGATTTCCAAACAACTGGTTCAGCCAGCTAGCAGAGGTATAAAAAAAATAAATAGATTGATCTAACCCTACCTTTTTAAAATAGATGTAACCTTTGCTAAAGCAGAAATAGTGGGTTGGGGGGTGAGGGGGAGGGAAATAAGGAAAAAATGAGAAAAAAATTCAGAGGGAGAAAAAGTACTTTTGTTTAAACACCAGATAAGGACTTAAGATGTCTTATCATTTTTTAAAACCTAAAGAAATTTTAAATGGATATTATTCTACGCATCAAAAGAGACAGAACTGTATTATCATAGATGTTAACAAGAGGCAAGGGTGTAGAGTAACTGAATGTTCGTAAGATCCTCCCTTACATTTCCGATTTGAAATTACGGTCTCGTTTTCATATTTTACATTTGATCCAGATCCTTGCCAACTACTTTCAGCTGTCATACCTTACTTAAGATTGCAGTAACTCTTTATGGCGCATATGCACATAGAAAAAAACATTGTCTAAGAGGAACATGTTCATGAGCATGTGACTGATGAGCTGAAGGAAGTGGTCAACAAAATGAGCAAGGAAGTCCAAGTATATGAGCATGCCAGTAATGCAGCTTCGTGTATTAGATTTTTCACCCCTAAGTAGATTTCTCAAAGAAGTGCTGCTAAAATAACTGAGCATACAGGCTGACCTACAGAATGTGGTTTTGCCATATAATGACTTAGCCCTACAATAGAGAAAAGCTTCTTCCCACTTTCATCCCCAGCAATTTAATTCAAGTGCTATCTTGGCCACTTCAGGCTTTGGTATTTTTCTCTTTTGCTGCATTTTCTCTGAATGTTACCAATCATCTATGCAATTTCAGCTGCAAAACTAATCTTTGCAGTATATTACACGTATTATCTCCTTTTTAAAAACTGAAGCCCTTATGACCTCTATTGTATTTCAAGAACTTTTCATGATCTAATAGCAAATTGAAATATTTCCTTTTCCCAGTCCAAATATATTTCTCCTTTTTCAAATACCACCATCTTCTTTAGTGCAATGAGAGGCAAAATCTTTAAAGGGATTCCTGTAACCCGATTAACATTTTTGTAATTGCAAGAATTTCTAGAATTGCCACTAGCTTATGAAACAAAATCAAAATAACATGGAAGGATATTTGCACACAGGCACAGAGACATATCAGCCATATGACTCTAATATAATACAGTCAAAGGTTCTCATTATTTTAAAGTATTTTTTAAAAATTTCTATGTGTTGCCTTCTAGAAAAAAAGATAAAATAGACATATGATATCACAATGAAAATTTTAAAAATCTGATTTCTTCTTAATTTCATTTCTTAACAGAAGAAAGACAGTTGTTGGGAAGGCATGCAGGGTTAGATCCCACAATCATCCCAGTTAAAATATGCACAGACATACATTCACATGAGCACGTGAGCGCACACAGACTTTGTTAAAGGACCTTCAGCTGAAGCAACTGTGATCTAATCTTCTCTAATGAAGCAGGAAGCCACTGATTCCAATTTTGGGTTTGGAGCAATTCTGTCACCCACAAGAAAACTTACACTTGGAATGACTTTTTTTTTGTGTCTGTGAAATGGCAAAAAGACTTTTTATTTACGGCAACATACTGGATATATTTAGAGGCATTTCAAATGAACAGTTTCTGTAGCAGAAACTAAAAGGGTGCAATCTAGCACAGAGCAGTTTCTGTAAGTTCAAACAAGATTTTTTAAATTGTTATTATGTATACAGGCATTAATGATTATTCAGTGCTTCAAGATATGAACTTCACTGCCCAGGAGGCTGTAATGTTCCAAATATAAACATCAGGCTCCTGCAGTTTTCAAGGTCCTATACATTGGCTTGCTCAGCTGAATTCTTCTGTCACATGCAGCATCCATTATATATTAACTACACTTTCTTATTGCAGATGGCTGGTGATAAAACATAGTTAGTAATCCAGTATCTGTGCTTCTCAAAACATTTTAAAAGAACAGCCTTATCGACACCAATTCATCCTGACTTAAATGAAAACAGAAATGGTATTAAAGGCCTCCACAGTGTCTAACCTAGAAGGAAATATAACCTCCTAAAAACAAACCAGTAACAACCAAATATTTTCATTGAAACAAAAAAACCCCACTGTTTCAGCAGTTGGTCAGCTGGCTTGTAAAATGTGTGTTTTCTTTAAAGAGGTGATGAGATTTGGGGCATTGGGGGGGGGGGGGGGCCTATTCTTTTTATTCCATGACTCATCCAGCATGAATCTCTTCAAGAAAGTGTTCCAGAAATAAAAAGTGATATTCAGAATAGTAGCATGTATGCAGATGAACTACTACATTCTGCAACATTGACTGAAAAAACCCCACTGAAAATTAAAACAGCCACCATATAAACAGAAATGTTATGGCATTTTCAGGCAAAAATTGTTTCCCTTAATGTTATATATAAATCATTTCCATGCCAATGTATTCATTTCCTGTATAATGTGGAACATTAAGAACAGAAGTTACTTAAAACAGTAATAGGTTTAAAGGAGGCAGGGAGGGAAGGGGAAAAAAAAAAGAAAAAAGGAAAGGTACACTATTTTCCTTTTTTCCTCTCTCTTTTCTTTGTAAATTTTAATTTTAGAGTTTTTTTGGGTTGTGCTTCTTCAGTGAGGGCAAAGTATGGGGGCAGCGATTTTTTTTGGTGCTGGGGCTGAAGGATTCGCTTCGCCGTGAGCTCCGGCCAGGTCTCCCGAGCCCTCAGGACCGGTGCTCCCTGTCCCAGAACCGCAGCGTGACCGCGGCGTTGCCTCCAGCTCGACGGCCACGGCGCGTGGAGCGGATCAGGACACCCAGCAGCAGCTCTGCCCCTTCCCCGGCCAGGAGCGCTTCCCACCTGCCCCGACCAGGCCGGCCACCCCAGCCCGGGGCCAGCTCCGGGACGAGCCGGCTCCCGTGGCCGCCCGCGCCGCCAGGCCCAGGAAGGCGCGGCCATGGCGAGGTGGCCAAGCCAAGGCAACGGTGGCCAGCGGGGCCTTTGGAGGCAGAGGTGCGGCGTCCAGCTCTGGCCATCGGCCACAGCAGAGCCCTCACACGGAGCAGGGCGTGGGGAGGTTCCCCTCACCAGCGTGCAGCATTGGGGCACGGACAGCCACCATTCCTCCTCTCGGAGCTGCGGAGAATGGTCACGGCTGACTCGTATCTCATGCTGAATTACTAACTTGGCAATAAATACAGGCAAAAGTTGCTCTGAGGTACGTATGTATGTTCTTAAGTGCAAAATGTCTCCGTATGATAACACTTAACAGAAATTTATTATTTTCATTGGCTTTTGGCTTACTCTATAAACATACTACATCACTTTGTAGGATTTTTATTACTATTATTATTACAATTCCATATTCCTATTCAACTTGAAATGATGAATGCAAAATCAATACAATAAGTAATAAATGTATCCACGGTGACCAAACAACAAACTCAAAAGCACAGCACGATGAGTGAAAATTAGCAGTTCTTAAAACAAGTAAATTCGGTTGCAATGTAAAAGAAAGGCTCATGAATTTAGAAGGGTTACAATGAGTTTAATTGTCTGAAGGCTTAGCTCAAATAGTAAAATACACATAGCAGGATGTAAGATAAAGGTAGAAAACCTTTTTGGAGGCTAGAGTTTCAGAGAGAGAAACATGATGACAAATTCCAGAATTTAGCAACTTCTCTCTCTCTGATAGTTAAAAAAACTCCACCTATTAACACTTGCTCTATAACAATAATACTGTCAGAGGGTTAGGTCTTTTCAGTATTTATTTCAACCATCATGCTGCACACACGCATTCTCACTATGCCACCTTACATCAGCAGCAATTAGACAAGAAGGCCCAGAAAAGCAAACAAAATGCATACAAGCATACAGAAATGCTTTCTTTTTCTTCCCTTTCTATACCTATGTGGCCCAATAGTTCCATGTATGGATTATAAAAAAACCCAAAACCCCCCAAAAAACCACTACAGAATTCTTTATTAATATTTCAAGGAAAGTATTTTTTTTTTCTTAGAAAAAATAAAATTCCAATACTGTCTATGTCATGGCTGTAGCAATTTGAAATCAAAGTAGGTGCGCAATGTACGCAGTCAAGCTCTCATCTGGCTCTGTGCAATACTGCTTTGTGCAGTAACAGGGACAGGTGAGATTACAGATGTTCTGGCTTCTCACAGACAGAGCAAGAAAATATCCAGAATAGCAAGAAAATACACAGAATAAGCACAGGTAAACATTATCCCCCAGCTCATGCTTTCTTATGCAAAAGGCAGGAACAAGAACATTCATTTAAAACTTAATATTGAAGGAAACTTCAGATTGAACACAGCAGTCAGAGAACCTGCCTAGCAGAAACTTTCAGCTCTGCTCTCAGAAGTGACATTTCCTACAAAGCAGAGAAAGCGCAATACATTTTTTTCCATTTAAAAACTTGTGTTGCATCAGAACACAAATAAGCATGTGATACAGCGATTTTTATTTTTTCTAAATAACACCAAAAAAAGTTAGATCACCACTACATGTTTCTGAAAATTATAGACAGGAAAAAAATGAAAAAAATTAAAGACCATGCAGCTAACATATACCTAATACCCTAACTCTATAACTTCAGAAAACTGCAATTTCTAATCTCACACAAGAAAAACTGATTGTTTAAAAAACAAAAACAAAAATGCATTTTGCACTTGCAATGCTGTTAAAGGTAGAAAAATACCTGAAAGAAATGAACAGCAAATTAACCTGACTTTTTTCATGGTAAAGAGACTTAATCCAAATTACTCAAACCTAAAACCATAATGGTTGCCTATTCTTCCTTAATTTTTTGAAAATGTAGTAAAGCTAAAACATTGACAATTTATCTTTGAACTGTTATCGCTGAACAGTTCTGACAACTTAACCAATTTATATATTTTTTTTCTGCTAGGACAGTTTACATCTAAATCTACCAGCTTTCATAATTGATGTATTTCACTGTTAAAGACAAATCATACACACATACACACACAGTCTTTCATTTTAGGAAAATAAAATAGCGCTCAGCTTGGCACAATGCTTAGTACTTTTTTGACAGGGCTGAGAATATTACAAAAGTTCTTCTCTTAAGGCTTGAAGTGAACTCCTGATTCAATATTTAATGAAACTGAGAAAGCTGCTGAATGTCCCAGAAATCCTCCAACCCCCTGCTCTGTGTTCATTCTAAGTGTTATGCAGCTATAAATTAACCGGGAGACTAGATGAGATTTCAAGCAGTCAAGGACAGCATTTTTCTATCACACCACCAAATTCTCTCTTTTATTTTTCTTTGCTCTTTAACAGCACTAACTTGCAGCATTATATTGCAATCGTACATCCCAGCCCAGTACTGCAGCGCTACATTGCTTAGACATAGCTCTACAGCCCAGCATGTTTTTAGGGTATGCAGCCAGCTCAGCTGTAAACCTAAGGAAGATTTCCATCAAGCAACAAAACTAAACTCTGCACAAATATTTAACAGCTCCAAGACCCCTAAAGGCTTAAAATAATATGCATTTTGTGGCATGCTAGGAGCCAACCCCACACCGGTGATCTGCACAATGCAGAGTACTCGGCAATCACAGCACTGCAAATAAAACATTGTTTCGCCTTTGTACCTTTGAATTCTTCAAACTAAAAGCTGAATGAAATACTGAGGTTCACTGTGCCTCCCCAGCACTGGCAGTGCAGTAGCAGCTCGTCCATTACATTAAGTTCGTCTAAAACTTCCCATGCCTCACAAGCATTTCTCATCCCCTCTCGGCAGATGAAACACAAGTTCATTTAAAACAAACATAGCACGAGTTCATCTTATCTAGCTTGTTTTTCAAACCGCTAGAACTACGCAGTAGCCCACTCAAACAGAAAATTTCCCAGACAATGGAATCCTTTCAAACTGCACAGCCGGCAGGATTCCCCAGTTGTCAGTTTTAGGTGCGTGCCAGCACGAAATGTTCTTGAATCCGAAATCTGTAATAATCACTCCTATTGATAATGTGAGCAGAAGCAGAATTACATCACGGTTAACACTTACCAAAATACATTATGTTTCTCATTAATCATGCAGTCAGGATCCCACCGCTGTGTATTCAGCATTAGCTCCTGCACAGGGCTGACATGTAAAACAGAGCTTTTTCATTCTACATTATGTGGAAATTTCCCAGCACGAGAAGCGTGAGAGAGCAGTGTGCCTCCTCAGGATGAGCGCTTTGCAGGCAGTCTTATCCCTGATACAATCCCTGTCTGATTTAGCGTTTACTCCGGCTGCATGCTGCACTGCCCATTCTTACTGTAATCTGACTCCTCCTTCTGATGTCCTTGCTGTGCCTGTGACATCAGGACTAAGAGTACTACAAACAGATCTTTTCTTTAACGGGCTCGCAACGACATGCTCTTATATCCTGGTTAACCTAACTCTGGTTTGGACAAAAAAAAATAAGCCCTTCTAAAATTATATGGGCTTTTTTTTTTTCTTGGCAGTAAACCTGTTTAGTGACATAACGTGCTCAATTACATAATAGATGGAAAAGACAAAGCGTATATTGTTAGTGTATTTTTCTTTGAAGGGCAGGCTCCAGGAGAAGCTTTAAGTGCCTCAATACCCCAACTTCAATAGAAGATAAAGATGCCTGGCACTTTGCAAGATCATGTACCCCTAAGACTTTTTTTTATTTTTTAATCAATAGTTCCACTTCAATAAACAATTTCAATCAAAATGCTGGATAAAGACACGTCTGTTTCTATTTTTAAAAGGCAACTGGCAAACAGGTAGTTCAATTTCAATGCAGCTGAACTGATTTTTTAACAATTTCTTGGCCTGAATAACAAAGCGTGAGGACAGGAGATGTACAACAATGAGGATCTGTAATGGAGTTTACAACCTTTCACCCTCCAGGTCTCTAGTTGCTTTCTGGCCCAGGTTGATAAGTCATTAGCAGCTGGTAGGTATTTTATTGTTCTGGGGCAAATTGAGTGGTCCTAAGTTTGTTGTAAACAGGTCCCCACACAATCCCTACTGCTATACAAACAAGTAGCAGCTTCAGAGGAAGAAAGACCAAAGAAACACCAAAATACTCTCCACCATCTACATGTAGTGCCTTGGGATGGATCCGACGCACACCAGAGCGGCAGTGTGGTAAAGACAATGCGGTCTGTATTTATGCACACATGTCTCTTCTCTGAATCAATAGGGGACATTGGTTTCCTGCTGTCAGTCTGGCATGTATCAGTGATAATACACTTATACTAAATAAAGGTAAAAAATAATGGACAGTATGCTGAAGCATTTATTTCATTATAATAGGATCTAATGGGATGAATGCTTTCATTCTGCAGGAAAGAGGATGACAGGTATAATTCATTTACAGCTCCACTTCTTATTTGTAAAACCACCACACAATAAGTACAATTTCATGAGGTCCAATCATTCGGGCAAAATTATCGCAGCAGCACAGCAGCCAAGGAACACTCCAGTTGCAGCAGCAGAGGTAGGAGCCCTGGTGTACAGTGTCGCTATGCATCTCTCAGCAAGAGTCCTCTGCAGCATTGCCCTCACGAGGTTTCACGATACCTGTATGAATGTCACTGAGATTAAACACTGACAGGGAACTGGGGCACGAATTTCAGTCCTGCTCCTCACCAGCAGTCCCACAGCTATTCATTTCTGACACCTAGCCTTCCTCAGTGCCCTTTCTTATTTCAAGTGCCCCTAGGAAGAGGTAAGCCCTGAAATGAGAGATCCATGGCACACATAAACTCCAAACTAAGCTTTGCTTCACAATTAAAAAGCACACAGTGCACAAGGTAGGAAGATCAAGTTACTTCTTCTGTGAGTCAAACTGACCAACAATGTAAGCTGAGCAAATTTTAAATCACAGTGAAGAAATGCTGTCTAAAAATCCCTGGGGAAAAAAAAGAAAAAAGAAGCTGTCTAGAAATCATGGCCTATGTTTCAACTACACAGTGCAGACAGCAAGTAACAGAGGGCATTCGCTGCACATTCCTTTATTTCATCATTACAATGCTCGTTCATTTCTACAATACAGGGAAGGACACCTCACTATAGGGGAAAACACCATCCTCAAAGACTGGTTTAAAATATCTCAGCTGAACAACTCTAATGTTCTCTGAGCAGCAGGTATAAGCTACTATCAGGAGCCTTCTGCAGCACAAGCATTCCCTCCTCTCCCTTCACTGAGGGTAAAAGCTCAGAGAATCAATTCTCTGTGAAATCCTTCAGCTCCTTTTCCAGCTCTGAAGTGCTTTTGCAGAGGCACTGCATGACGTCCTTTAAGACAGTCTGCACCCAGGCACAGCATTTGTCTGTTAAGCTGCGTTTACCTTATCACAGAAAAAAAGGCTTGGGGTTATTCTGCCAGGAGTCAAACTCTGCAAGATGTAGGCTAACTCTGGTCCCTATGTTCCACCAAGCCAATATGCCTGCTGATTCATGCCATCAGCTGGTCATCTGAGAGCCTGGGTACAGAAGGCTGATGTCTGTGTAGATGTGCTATTAGTGCTCAGGCAAGGATCATGCTGCCTTTAAACACCCCTTCTTGAAATGGCTGTTGTGTTACAATGCCTGTACCAATTCGGTGGTGCCTGCTGGCAGGTCAGATCCTCAGGAAACGTAAACACCAAAGTGCCACACAGGCTGACATGTTCTCCACTACTTGGTTCTGAATGTTATCATGTTGCCAATTTTGTTTTGCTCTGTAGGAGGTAAAACAAGGATGACCTCCCTCATTGCATCTTGTGTTCTGAGAGTAATACAATTAAACTAACCAAAGAAACTAAAACAAGAACTTTAATTTCTTTTCATTTCAACTACAGAAATGCAAGGTAGGAGGGAAAATCACTGGAAAGCTTTCACAGCCCAACACATACTCCATGACAAACTCTGCTTTTGTTTACGCGTGTACAACATTAATAAGCTGCAAAAAGAAGTAGGGTTTCAAGCAAGGAACAAAAACCAAATTTTATTCCCTGAGTGGGATATTGTCACCGTCAGTGAAAGCAAGGTTTAGTTTAGTAATTGCAATCCCAAATGGCTGGTGCTTTAATGCAAGCATTGAGGATTCTGCTGAAAACAGCTGTAGGGAAGCACAGTCAGGAGCAGCAAACACACATGTGTGCCTGGAGATTTGAGTAGACCCAGCCTGGGCATGCAGGATCATGCAGAATGAATGCGCAAATTAGTCCATGATGTCAGCCCACGGTGCAAGCTCCCAGTCATCAACAAGCCAACACAGGCTAACCAGCATTTAACTTTGCTACAGATGCCAGTCAGCTGCAAAATTATCATATTTTCATGCATAGTTCACTTATAAAAACAAAACCCCCAAACCCTTGTTATTCAGCAATAGCATAAACATAACAAGAAAAAAAATACCTTCTCCTAAACCAGCTAGCCCTCACCCTATTTCTAATAATAGAAGCAACTTCTGCTCCCTGAAATCCTCTTTTCCAACAATCTGTTTCTTTTTTTTTCATAATAGCATCTCCAACTTGAGTTCTTCTGCCCTTTCTCACCTTGGTAAAAGCTTTGCCACAAAGGGCAGATTTTCAAAATGCAGAACAACCCACAAGACATCACCTCCTTGGAATAAACAAAAAGCAGATAGCACACATGGCCCAGAAGTACAGCACATACCCTACATTCCTCCAGACCTGGGAAAGCTACAGGTTATTCCCCACACCTGACTTGGTCTAGAGTCAGAGGGGCCACTTCCTGAACTAGTTCCTCTGTTCTGTGCTTTCTACTGATTTTTATCTATCCACTGATGTACACAATGCCTCCATAGTAAGTATTAAAGCCACTCACAGGAAAGTCTGTTGCAGAGACTAATTAATATTTAACATTAATGCACCCAGTTAATTCCCTAGCATTCCTGGAAAACCCTGTTCCACTCGAGCTCTCCCAGGAGGCAACTAATATTAGATTTATACCCAAACTCTTACCAATTGGCTTTGATGAATGTCAGTTAGTAAGGCTGACCACAAATCATCCCTTGCAAATGCAGAAGCACATCGAGGAACTCTTTGCTGGCAGAAGTGTAATAATAGTCAACAAATACACTAGTGACACAACATTTAAAGTCTATGCATCATGTGTAGTAGGCTAAAAGATCTCATGTATCTCAGAGGTTTCCAGATGTTCTTAAAATAAATTTTGTCTACTGTACAGAGACAGCTATTAAGAACAAAAATTTATTGTGGAAACATTCATTTCTGAAAATAAAATGGGAGAAACCATCCAAATCATACTTGGCCTATTAATTCATCAAATGCATCTCAAAACTAAAAGATTCTTGCGAGTAAAGTGGGTCTAGAATTTCCACATAATTTGGAAATTTATGTATTGAAGTTGTTTCATTCCTATTAGTGACCACAGTGCAGAAAGAAAGAACAGCAAACAAGCCACAGCTCTGTAAGCCTCCAAAAGTAATTGAAAATGTTTCCAAGCACACTCATTTTTGTGCCTCAAATCAAATATACTAAGTACATCAGCTAGAAGTTTGGTTTGTTTTTATTTTGAAGCCATCTGGAGTAGTTTAAGACATACTACACAATAATGCAGATTTTGTGATTCATTACTAAGCTCCTGAGGTTACACTAAAGGATAAGAAGGGAAGGAGCAAGTTACATTTGTATATTTTAAACAACCACGGAGGCTCATCTTTGGTTTTGAACATTCTTCACGGGCTAAAACTACCAAATGTGTTTTTTACCCTTGACTCAGAAGTGTCACTTCTGGAAATGTGCAATATTTGTCACCATGAATACCATTTAACTGCAGCAGTACCCGGAGGAACTCTGTACCACAACACGTGAATACAACTGGAGGAACTTAATTAATCTTCCTGTCACTTCCATGATGCTTTTCATTAGTTTAGCTGCTATCTGATCAACTGCTCCATTCTCTATTGGAAATGGCTAACCAGAACCTCCTATAAAAGCGTTTTCAAGAGGTAAACAGGCTCACTTTTGATTCTGAGCGCCTTTACAAAGCTTTGCCAGCAGACTTTATCAGTTCAGTAACAGTACTTGCAGCACACTCTTTTTAAGCAACTGGGAATTTCTACATACGCAGCTTAAGAAGTATAAATAGAACAATATGCCTTTTCTCCCTAAGCTTAAAGCTAGTACTTCTGGTATTTTTTAGTTTGAACACAGATGACATGTGGCAAATAAAAGGTCATATTCTTCTGAATTTCCTTCCCGTAGACATGGATAGCTATTAAACAAACAAACAGAATGTAGCCAACATAAAACCAAATCCACGTTTTAGGCACTGTTGCTGCTAATTGTTTTACTAAATGTCCACTCCTGTCATCTTCTGCTCCTAAGCATGGGACAAGATCTAAGTTAACAAATGTGAATGAATACACAACTGGTGCAGAAGCTTCTTTGATACGTATATTGACAACAATTATAAACAGAAATATGGTCTTAAAAGCAAACAAGACCAAGAAGCTTGTCTGAATGCATGTCAAATATATTTTCAAACACCCACACAAAAAATGTAATTTTTTTCACTCAAAAATGAAAACTGGAACTGATGACAAGAAAATGTCCAACATGCATAATGTTTCCTTTCTCCCTCTTTCCATTTTATTCCTGTACTGCTTCCAGCACAATTTCTCTAACGTTTGGGTTTTGAGCATATCACAAGCAGACAATTCATCACTACCTGTTGTGAGGTGAACAATTAATCAATGTTTCACTTTTTCTGTCCATCTTTCCAACGGTCTCTAAAATTTTGCAACATACCTTGTAGACTGATCACCAAATCCAGACATTGTATTCTCACAATTTAAAAATTTAAATTTATAAATCCAAAAATTTATAAATTTATAAATTTTGTACAGATTTCACACTTAGGATTTTTTTATTTTTGCACTCTGATTTACAGGATGCATCTGTTCATTTATGAATGGATGTATTTTGTGTTTCTGATTACATCATCAATTGTGTATTTTGTGCTTCTTATTACACCATCAATTGGCCAAAACTATGCACTTCTATTATTTCTATAATCATTTTCATCAATCAACTTAAAAGTCTCAAGTAAAAAACTAGATCGTATACCGTAAAATCATCTACTTATACTGCCTGTTTTAACTACATTTGATTAAACGAAAATAACAATTTATTACATTATTAATTAGAGACCACATAATTTTGTTTAAAATTATAACAAAGCAATTATTGCATGGGTATCAGCTACATTTTAAGGTAGGAATGTTTGTCTGGACTTTGTTTGGGGTTTTGTTGGGTTGGGTTGGTTGGTGGGTTTTTTGTTGCTTGACTGGTTTCAAGTTGTTGGATCTTTTTTTCTTCAGCAAGGTGCATCAATGAACTGGAGAGTAACTCAACAGATCATTTAGGACTCTTGTGTGAAAGTTGTCCAGGACTACTGATTTTAAATAGCCTTTGGTCCAAGAAGTTGCTGCTTTACATCTTCCTTTCTTTCCCCCAGGCCTTTTCGAAAGTGCGGCATCACACTCATAACATGGAGACAGCATCAAGCATTTTTCAAAATATAGAATAAAAATATTTTTTACCACTCATGGTGCTTTCACATCACTTGTAACAATCTTACTATCTCCATCTAGTGGCTTATATGATTAGGACTTTTGCTATTAATACACTAAAACCTCTGTATTGTCCTTTACCTTGCCAACCACAGATTTTTTTATTTCTCGTTTCTTGCTTTCTCTATACATTTTCCTATAAATACTTCCTACCTCTAATTTATATTGATTAGTATTTGATTCCTCTTTTATAATTTTGTTCCAAGTTGTGTTTTAATTTCTAGTTGCTCTGCTAATTTTGTGGCTGAACCAGGAAAGACTTTTAGTTAAAGTTTGCCATTTTCTGAACTTTTTTAGTCATCGAGTGACCTCTAGTTATCTAAGGCAACATCAATTTTCCTCCCAAGCCTTTCTAGCTCTTTTTGTCTCAAACACTTCTGCTTCTAATTTTCCTTTAAGAAATAAAATATCTTGAAACACAAAATATGTAAATTACTTTATTTGTATTGTTTGCTCCTATAAAAGAATAATAATAATAATAATAATAATAATAATAATAATAATAATAATATCATCCCTTTCCATACTCTTAAGTACCTAAATGGAAGTATTTCAAGATACAAGCATGAAAAAAAAAAATCCTTCACTTTTTGATACTGTATATAGTTGTTCAAAGAAGAAAAGGAAAAAAAAAGTAGCAATGCAGTATGATTTTAGGTTTCCCAGTGATTATGAAGGTACTGAGCTGTGGTGTAAGTAACTAACTGCAAGAGGAAAATGCCAGCATGCGCAGTCCCAATGTGAGTGGGTGCAAAGCATTTTGCTTTTTATACTGGATCAATCAACAGGAGTGGTGCTGGAGCGTAGACCTACAGCCAGGAAAGGACACAAACACTGCCAGCTGCACAACATTACGACTTCTCTCCTGCTTTGGGGAGCTGAGATACTTTGCAGCAGCACCCAAAGTGACTGCAAGGTGCCAGCACCACATTTGCAACTAAGAAGAGGCAGGAGCTTAAGGCATGTCCTGCTTTAACTGCCTTAGGAGACAGCACCTCAACTAAAGTAGCCAGTGCTACAGACGCCTCCTGAGGCAACTCATCCCATGATAAACTGTAATTTGAGAGGAAGAAATTTCATCTCCAGTGGTATAGAAACAGTTGAACTAATCTCAGAGAAAACACAATTGCTGTGTTTGAATTCCTCTTTCACATCCAAGGAAAAGCTGTTTTAGCTAAAACGATCAAAGGAAATGCATGTCATAGGTGAGTAACATGCAGTCTCTCAGAAAGCACCACGCAAAAAGGGGAGAGGACACAATGGCAGCAGACTAGAGACTAATTTGAGGGTATAAAAAGATACAAGTTACGGCACAGACTTCAACATTTTATGAGATTGTTTTGAAAAATCTGTATTGGATTTATTCACGCCAGCAAGGAATTTGATAAGCCTGTCCAGGTGTAAACATTTTGCAATTCCACACATGCAAGTTCCACAGCAGAGTGCAAGAAACAAATTGTCATGAACTGAAAATACCAGCAATATCTCGCTGTAGGTGGGATTTGACTCAGAAACTGACATTTCAGTTTTTATATCTATTTGGGTGCCTACCTGCAATCTGGATGTCTAATTTCCCACCACAGTCAAAGCACATCAAATGATGTAGTCAACAAAGTCAGAAGAGTTACTTATTACATCTCGAAACAGACAACAGCTTTGGGCGGCCAAGCAGCTCTCCAAGCGCCATTAACTGTATTGACTGGAGCTTAGACACCTAGCTCGCTCCTAGATACCTACAGACACACAAGTACACATACATACTCTGCCAGCTGAACCCCAGCCAAGGCTTCCAAATCCCTTAAACGCTATGGAACCCCTGCAGATCACCCATACCCATTGAAATTCAGCTCCGTCTGGGATCATCACGGCAACTACCAACTGCGCTCAGCAACACTAAGCAACACTTTAGACCAGAACATGAGAAACACCTGCAAGTGAAACAGGCATGTAATTTATTCAAGGAGAATTGAATTATCTCCTAAGGAAATAACTATAAATTAGCTTCGTCAGTGCATGGGAAAATTTCTAGGGCTCTTAAATGACCCCAGAGTGCCTCAATATTTCACTCTGTGCAAAAAAATCAAAGATAAAAAATGTCTTTCTCTAAAATATCAGGCGCAGAAAAAAAGTACAATTCTTGAACGACCGAGCTCTCATCCTACTGAATTCCTGTATTTTATCTTAAGCTATTCATGCTTACCTTGAAGAAAAAAATGGGAGCATGTCACAAAGTTGCTGTTAGGTGATACAGCCAATTAGTGTTAATAGTGAACAGAAAAAGAATGTTAAAATCATCCAGAAACTATTTATTTCTTCTTTTTTCAAATGCTCCAATACTCTTCTCCCAGGCCAAGCAGGAGGGTGTAACTGCTTCTTAACATTCTGACAATAGTGTTCAAATACAATCCTACCTGGTTTATAATAATTAACAGTAAAAGGAGTTTTCATCTCTGTTCCCACCTTTTGATGTTATTGATAGAGATTTCTGCCACTCTAATTTAGAATGTCATGTACAGCAAAAAACTCCTGTCTGTATCTGTGCCTTTCTTGTTACACCTCTTTTCTGTACAGACTCCTTTTGATCTGCCATACATCTGAATTAAATTATCAGATTTGAAAACACCCTGCCCTAATAGCAGCCTATAAGTAATTCTGTTTCCCACAGCTGAACAAAAACACTGTATCCCAAAGCCACGTACCCTCTTTGACATGCACTTTTCAGAGTCTATCTCAATACAAATACTTCGCAATTTATTTATGCTTATATATATATATTTTAGAATATATATTAGAAAAATAATAATTTTGAAATGCAACAGCCGAAATAGAGAGCTGTGGCTATTTTTAGATAATTCAGTGACTTGGTTTTTAGTTTGCTGCTCAGTAACACTTATAATAAGCCTAGTTACTCTAGGTGTCTAAATACGTATGTGGAGACAGAAAATTCTGGTCTAAGTCCTCAAAGAATTTTTTCTTCTCTGCACTGTACAGATGAACAGCACACAACAGACGAAGGTGTATCTCACAGCTTCACTTCATATTCCTACAGAGCATTACAGCTGAAAGAATTTCAGCTAGGTTTGAAAGCCCCAGCCCTATCTCTTCAGAGTCTGTAGATGTGAGACAACTGTTCCAAGTGTACTGACTGTCTGTGGATCCATCTTGGACAGGAGGATCGTGTTATGCCAATACCGTAACAGTCTGGAAGTGTTAATGGAGGAAGAGCTGGCTGTAGGGGTCTGTATCTCTGCCCAGCCCTGAGGAAGGGTGTGCAGATAGCAGAGCAGAAGATGCAGGACGGTGTACTGGACTCCTACACTCATTGCAGATCCTCTGCTCTCTCTGTATATAAGGAAGTTATGTTCTGACTGCTCAGACAGAGTTGACTGCAACGTAAAATTGACTTCATCTGTGGGTTGCATTGATTCGGCAGTATAGTTTTGTCCAATGGAAAACTGCATCACTGACAGAAAAGCTTCCATGGAAAATAGAGTAAGAAACAGAAGGCCTCAGTAAAACCATTTAGTGCAGAAGTCTGCAGTGCCTATTTTATCCCACTAAAGATATTTTATCGTGTTCTCTAAGTTGCTGATACTTTTTGTACTGATACACTTTTCATTACTTATCTACCACTTCCTTCCTTAATCACTGTCCACCAGAGCATTTAATTAAGTAATTATTTTTACTAAGAGTTACTGTCTATACATTAAAATCCACTGGGCCATGCTCCATCTTCATTTACATCCTTTAAAACCAATGACTTTAAGAACAAATTCAGGAAGTACCAAGCATGAGTAGTGCACTGTTGCATAAAGCATATATGCATGCTAATATACACATATATTTATATTCAGCCTTGTGCACACACAAATGCATGCAGTGTAACATGACAATGTAGATGCTTTCTCAAGTGTATAATTAACTTGCTACACAGGTCAAAAGCCACACTAGGATTCCAGTTTCCTCTTTTTTTCTTTCTCATTCCTGCTCAACAAGGCGATTTATTTTTCATCATTGGATATGAAGCCAATCAAAGGGTAGAATTAGGAGTGATAAAATTTGCACTCTATTGTGTTACTTTTTACTTCCTATTCAGTATGCCAGAGATATTTGATTAGAAGGAGGAAGTTAAATTATAATACTGAACATTTTAGCTCGTTACAGTATAATAAGTGTTAGGAATTGCTCTTAGTAAAGTCGCAGTGGGTTCATGCTCATTGCTGCTCAGCATAAAAAATGTCATGACTGACTATTCTCTGTCTTCTGGGCCTCACAGCTGTTCTGGTCAGGTTAGGAACCTATTTTCATTGAATATCCCAAACAATGCATAGATTAAGAATAAAAGTGAACAATGGTTTTAGTCAGGGTCCTCTGAGAGTCTTGCACTGGGTAAAAGTCCAGTGAAACCACATGAGAGACGGGAAGATTCACCCCACGTAGAGGTTAGCCAGCAATTCTGCAGGCTATGCCAGTCTTGTCCCCTTTATGCAAGGATTGGTATCCACAGTTCCACAGTATGTGCTTTACCTCTCATCATCACCCAGTCACTACAGGAATTGGGACTACTGTCTCCTAGACACCTGCTGAGGACTTTAATAAGCTTGTGATTTTATCAACTTCTGTCTGATGCTAAGAATGTTTTAAATTAAGACTCCACCAGAGGAAACAATAGAAGACCATCTTCAAGTTAGGTCTCTTACATCAATGTGTCACCAAGGACAGGGAAGACCAAAGGAAAATGCCTTGGTCTGAATCAAGACAATTAAAACTGTCCCCAACATCCATGTAAACCTATTTATTAGGTTACTGTTTGTTTTTCTTCCCAGAGTTAAAAACACAAGCTCACTAATAAAATACAATTCTTAACTGAGAAAATTTATCACAAAATTGATGGACAGCTTCCTGCTAATTGAAATTTTTATTATAAGCAATAAAATGGGAGTGTGAGTTATTCTTAGGTGCCTCAGTAAAGGGAATCACAATATAGTGATACTTTAAAAAAAATATTAATTATTGATTATCAATATTATCACTGGCATTAGATAAATTTTAATAGAAAATTCAGAAAATTAGAGATTCAGATAAGTTTGAAGTAACAATAATCACAAAAAAAGCACAGTTTAGAGGCTTCAAGGTATATTATGAATACTTTCAGGGTTTCTTTAGAAGCAAGTTACAAAAAATAATATATAGCAAGTCAAATAGCAAACACAAAGAAACAGATTTATCTTTACATGTTACGTGACTACTTAATCTGATTTTCCAGTTCAGAAACAGATGAACTGGTGGTTTGGTCCTGCTGTTGCTCATACTACATAGTTCATAATTCTTCTGCTACAGTCTTTTGCCCCTTTTGTAAAGAGTAATTTTAAACTTTTCATTGAATATTTTCTAAGGGAAGGTCAGATCTGAGAGGCTACGAATGGATTAGCCTTTGATCTTCCTTCCTTGACTAATGTGTATTCAAGCCTGCCAGGAGATTTTCTAAAATGACAAATGCAAGAATGACTGGCTGAACAAGAAACACCCATTACTTAGAAGGGGGACATCACAGGAGCTGCGACAGTTTTTACCTAAAAATTGCAAAGTATGTAATTTATAGAACTTTAAGACAGGCAGGTGTTAAGTTCTACTACACGTATGTACGTATTTTTGAACACATCAGAAAAGCCAAATAATGAGATAATAAGAGCATATTACATGAGTCATCAGAGCCTGTACATTCCAAGAGAGGGATAATTAGTCATTTCTGATGACTGGCTAAATACCATAAATAGTGTTTCACTGTCATTCTGGGGTCACACCATGACATTCTTATAGAACAAATAAATCCTTTAAAGAGGGACAGTTTGACTGTAAAACTTCTCCAGTGGAGAGCAAATAGCTCTCTGCCTTTTTAATCCTAGCTAGAGACCCTTTCAACTCAGTAAGGTAGATGACCCTCACTCATCACCAGTAAAATATTGTTACTTTTTGAGATGCTCCCCCACCATTACCAAGATATGCTTCACAGAATTAATCTTTCTGTAACCTGACTGATGAAGTCCTAATCTACCAGAGTTGAGGCATTCATAATATAAAAGGATCAAAGGACATTAGCATTTATGATACGATATTAATATTATTGCAACTGCTGTCACAGTTTCTACAAGCTGATTTTATAAGATAGGAAATAGTATATCCCTGTTTTGCAGATGAAATGTGGGTTTAAAATATAGTAAGAGTGATGCCTTGTAGAGGCTGACCTGGAACAGAGGCTGGACAGAATGAAAGGATAAAGGGTAGGTATTTATTGAAAGGCCTTCACAGGGTACACCTTGGGCAGTGCAGGAGTCTCGCAGAGACTACACCCAGGATGGACGGCAGTCACACGTTTTTGGGACAGATATAAGTTTTGTCCATTTGCATATCAGAGGTTAATTGTCCAATTACAGCTTCAGGCAGTGGAGTCCCATTCTCCCAGTTTGCTCCCCCCCGACTCACTTTTGTTTCCATTTCTCGGGGCCTGAGACAGTGAGGTGTCCTTGATTCTCAGGTCTAGAGAGGAATTGTTGTGTCTGACCAAAATGGGAAAGGAGTAGCTAACACTCCATATGGAGTTTAGAGTTATACATTAATGAATTGCAGGATTACGAATATATGAAAAATATAAAAGCTAAAATCCTAAGGCAACAAGAGAGATTAGTCAGTGACAGAAAACAGGCTGAATCCCTGGAGTTCTTGGCTCTACGGCAGCATTCAGCTCACAACATCCCCCATCATATGAACAAAAAAAACAACTGTGAGGAAAGGTATATAAAATCTGTACTAATCTCTCTTAATGATGAAAGAATATACGCAAAATACTTCATTATTTGTAAGAAAACACTGACTTACATTTTCCCTACACTGTGTTCACAAGACAAAAATGGGTCATTTTCTCCTGGTATAGATTTTGTAAGACTATCAAAGTTACATTGGGGTGAACTTGACCCAAATTGTGTCAGGAACAGGGTTGTGCTTCTAATAAAGGAAAAGGTCTGTTCACTGTGACACTATTGAGTAGTTTGAAAAAAAAAAAAACTTGTAAACAATTGCTGTCAGCTTTCAAATGCAATTTTATAAAACTCCTGCAGCCTTCAGGCATGCTACATTTTCCTCCTTATCACCACATTAAATCACATTGCCAATAATGTCTTTGGGAGGAATTTGAATTCTTCAGGCTTAAATTTAATTACATTATGTAAACTAGAAAATGTCTCCAGTGTACTTTGAGGGAATAGCTTATCTTGGAAATTGTTAAATTCTGTTTTGTTTAAAATATGTACATTTTGATAACTTTATTCTGCTGCATATAGAATTTATTGATCTTTCTCAGGAATCCATTTTCAATATAATGCATTCTATTTATTTCCCATCAACCCTTGACTATGCTGGGCCATATTGTTACACAGCTTTTAAGGAAAAAATAAATTAACATGTTTTTGAGAGCATAAATATTTTGTTTTACAGCAATTATAAGATAGGAAAATGCATCCTTATATATATATTTTTTTTTTTTCCTCTGGACACAGTACTTTAGTCCACATCCTGGAACATAGCAGTACTACTTTAGTTAAAATTTTTCACAGCAAAACATGGTTATGTTGCCTGCTATCTGCATATGGAAGTTTTTTCTTTCTATATTATGACTCATTCACTTCACAATTTGACTCATTCAGTAAATGTTTTGTTCTTGTGGGGTTTTTTGTTGCTGTTGTTTATTTTGTAAGGAATTTGAAAGTATTTTCAAGCTCTCTTTTTAACTCATCTCCTGATTTCTTGCTCTTCTTCTGAATCTTCCCCCCTCCAAATCATTCTCCCTTCTCTCACACACCTATGGCAGTGTTAACAGCATTTTCAGACACTATCAAAGTATATTTTTTCCTTTTCAGATTTGCTTCACAGAACACATCTATAGATGTGAAAGCATTTTACAGCCAGTCAAGCCAAGACTCCCTTCCACCTGCACTTGAATTAGAATGCATGAAAGTCCAATTCGAATTAGGAGGGAAGGATTGCAAGCAAGTATTGCACAGAATTTCATCATCTAATGAAAAAATATATACATCCAACAAAGGCACATAGATTTTTACATCCTTCCTAATTCCTAAAGTTTAGGAAACCAGATCAGTTTAAAAAAAAAAAAGCAAAAAAACCAAAAGCAAAATCTCGCTTGATGTTAGCAGTGGATAAAGCACTGTTTCCAGCATGCAGTATCCATGGCCAACTCTCCTGTAGACATACAGTGTGCCTACACAAAAGCATTGCCATGAGAAGTCTTTTTTAGTACCACTTATCAAGATCTGGCTTTAAACAGTATTGTTGCAAGCAATAGCCTCCTGCTAATATTTTGCTATTTTTCAAAAGACAATAAATCTCCCGTATTAACACCCCAGCAAATCCCCCAAACAGATTCACTGGTAGGGTGCATCTCAGCTAAGCAACAGAAATGAAGGTTTACTGCATTCCCAGTGTGGGTAATTTTTTCAGCTGGATGTTCCCATGGAGCAAATAGTGTTCAGCTGCACAACACATCTGCTCTGGCACAAACATGTCCAAGAAGGGACACGGGTTTGGCCAAAAAGGGCACGTTTTGCTCTATTTTGGATTCTACTACATTTCCAATGGTTAAACTATATGCCAGACAGCTTTGGAAGCTTCCTAAGAAGTGGAGCATGCAGATGAGCAAACATATCACTATGTCTAATAAACAGATCTCATTGCAAATATTGACATTCAAGTATTCTATATGCTTTGGGGGATTGTGTTATTTCATGAAGTGTTTGATAATTCAAAAGAAAATCCCTTTTTCCACAGGTTTCAAACAATTTAAAGGAAAAGTCTTCGGTTTCCACAGCATTAAAACCCAAAAGTCATGCAAAACAAATTCAAATAAATAAAAATGAACTTGCCCTTTAACTTTTTTGAAGTTTTGTACTTATATTAAATCCCGGATTATGCTTTTAGTTTGTCTGTCTGAGTTAGGCCCTCTTACAGAAGATATGCAAAAGCTGTTATTTGAAAAAATATCATTTCAGAGTGTGCTATCAGAATACACTGTAAAGAAATACACCACAGGCTTGCCTTCGGGCAACCATCTAAAAGTGCTTCCAACAATAAGCAGGGATACATAATTTTATGTGCATATGAAGACATGAAAGACTCCAGCTCCCAATTTCTTCAAGAACTTGACCACTTAATTTTTGTCAACAGCCTCAGGAAATGCCCAGGTGGCTTCTATCAGCTGAGGCACATTCTTTGCACCTAGATAGTTGCCACGGAAATAACCATAGAATTCTTTGGCAAAGTCTACCCCATCCTTACATGTACTCTGTACAGAGAGGGAGCTGATGGTACACACAAAGTGGTCTGTTACATCTAAGTAACACAGTTCTGTTGAATAACTAATCTGGAAACTAGTCATGGCACTGAGTTACAGATTCTCAGTTATGACCAGACTCTGTATGTGATTGTGGTTTAAACAACTTCAGCAACATAGTCTTTGTAAGTCTGGATCAGAAACAAAACCCTCTGAAAAACACCTGCTGCCTTTGTTGGATCATCTCATGCCAGATACTACAAATCCTGATGGGTTGACACAGGGACTACATTTGCTCCAATGAGGATATAAAAAACAAGCTCCTGACAAAATCTTTTGAACTGAGAGTTGGACAAATGCATGAAAATCATCCTTCAAGCCAAACTTACACAAACAAGCCCTTCATTTAAGCTTGCTCAAATGCACAGATTAACCAAACTACCAGTGGGGGGTTTTTTGTCTACCCCCTTTAATTATCTTTGTGGACAAGCATTTTTGCCATCCTCTGTCAAGAGGGGAACCACATATGGTGATTATTCACCTACTCTGTGACTGAATCGATAAGGTCTCCAAAAAGCATCAATTTGGTACATATTTTTGTAGTGTGCTCCAAGAGTGAGGAGAGAAACATTGAGCTTGCTGCCCTTTTAAACCTCCACGGCTGAAGCTATGCCATTGTGTGATCTCTGCCTCTACTCCACAAGTGCTCTCCAAGAGCATAGTACACAAAAAGTAATTTAAGGCATGTAACAAAAAACAAAGAATGGAGCATAATCTATAATCAAAAATTTCCCAGAGGTAATTGTTCAAATTAGTCAGGAAGGCTCACATAGATGTCTTTTATCCTCATTCTCTAAAAACACAAATTGTATTAACTGGAGACTGATAAAGTAGTACATGCATTGAGTAGCTTCGAAAATTGCTGTTAGTACCAGCAAGTCACTTGGTCAGAAGATATGGAAAAATTTACAGTTATAAGCTGTGATATATGGATCCAAACATAGAGAGGACTTGAAAGCAAACAGTGAAATCAACAATTACATGGCATGTCTGTTTAGTCATGACCACAGAGAGGAATTAACATCCATCACAGACTTCTGCTCTTGTGCAGAACATAGGGAGCCAACAGGGCAATCCACAGATGTGCCTTGCAATAGGGTAAGACATAGACAGAAATAAATGGAAAAGAAGGAAAAAAAAAAAAAAGGCAAGCCCAAAAGACTTTCAAATATTGTTTTGGAAAAGGCAGGAAAGACGATTTATTAAATACAAGCACAGATGAGAGCGCCTCCAGGGACCATATTTATAATAATTACTACCTCTACTGACAGCTTCTTGCCTTTTAAACTTTGAAGAAAAGGATGTGGGAGAAGGTCACACACAAGAAAACATTTGTCATCCAAGATGCTGTCCTCCATTTCTATGATAAAATAATTTCTCTTACAATATATTGTAAAGCAATGGACTTCAGTTCCCAAATTATGCTCTGTTAACATGAATCATACTGGAAAAGCGCACTCTCATTTATTTCCCCTTTTCAGGCTCACCATTCTTTCTTCAACTATTTTATTTATGTGAATTTTTGTTTTGTGCTCTTGTGAAAACAAAAAACAAAACCAAAAACCTCAAACCCCCACAAACAAAAAGACTGGGACAAGCAAATGAAATACTCTACAAAAAAATTGAAACAGCCTCTCTCTATTATGCTTGCTTCCTGTCACAACCTATTTGGCAGGATTCAGTCAGGACCAAGGTGGTCATGTGCTGCTATTGGAATGATCTCTTTTTTCTGGCCTTTAGTCTTCTGTCTGAAGAAAGGTGTCTCCCAGGGAAACTGTCTCACAAAAAATGTTCGGTTTACCATGCATAAATTATGCTCAGGTAGACAAATGCCACACTTGCTCTAGACGGCCAAATTAAAATTTTCTGGTTTTACCTCCCATTCCCAATTCAGTAATGCTGATGTTACATCACATTTCACTGTGCTGGATGCAGTCCCTGAAAGAATATCTATTTTAAATTAGCAGAAACTAAATGATTAATGCAGTATTGATTGCAAAGAAGTTTGTGAGTAGAGAGTTACCAAGCCCTTGGTTTCCATACCTTATCAACAGTCAGATCTCAGAGATTCATTTGATGCCTCATACACATCAACTACCTCATACATACTTAAATAAGATTTAGTGTATGTTCTTCAAACAGAACAACGTACTGAGGATAAAATATGTGTCCACCAAAAGAAATAACTTTTCCCTGTGCTAGAATTTCTCATGTAAGTATATAATCACTTGTATTCTGCCCACCTGACCACACACTGAGAGTTCATTAGCTTTATTATGTAATGCTCTTATTTCTATTCATAAAGCCATGCAAGAATTCTATACAAATACAGTTCATGTGTATGTATAACCCATCTGTAACTCAATCTGAATTTAAAAATCCCCTTTGTATTCCCATATGGCATCACTGAGCCAGACTATGCAAATCATTTTAGAGCAGCCTCAGGAATGCATTTTAGCCACGTGATAATGATTAAAGAATATAATCCAAAGTGGTTGCTGCACTACAAGACGCAATCATTTCTGACAACTTCTCGGTTGTTGCTTATATACAACCACCATTAATTTCAAATCTTCTCTTTCTTTGGAGGGAAAGAGTAAAAGTAAAAATAAGAAAGAGAAGGATTAGATCAAACACTTTTTATATTTCACTTCCAATCTAGGGCCACCGTGAAAGCCCCAGTCAGCTTGAAAGCCACAACCTAGGAAGAATCATCTTTTACCCTGCTGAAAGTTAGATATAAGGACATGGATTTGAAGGAATTTTTCAAGGCCATTTCCTCTATCTGAAAAGCTAAAGCCATTCCTGAAATAATTTGATTGACATGCATAGACTGAAAATATAGATGGTAGGCAAGCCTTACAGAACACATTTTTGCCCCTAGCAGATGTTATAGACCTCACTATGGACTTATCAGGATTACCAGACTAATTTAGCTGGCAATCTATATTTTTCGTACAGGTGCTTATCAGTCTGGCATAAGAGTATTATCACTCAGTACAGTTTGGGTATTAACAGCTAGCAGCTCTTTAAAGCATATTTTTCTAGTACCAGGTTGATTTTGGTTTTTCTATCATATTAAGTAAAGACAAAAAATATCACTCTTAGCATAAATTTTCCAACTATAAAGTTGCCACTGAGTTCCCGTAAATCAGCTTTCCAGAGCGTGGCAATTATTTTTAATGCTGTTTCTCTAGTTTCTACTTTTTATCTGATATACTCACCCTGGCTATTATAAAGTTACATGCAACAGACAAGCAGAGCTAAACTGAAGTAAACAGTGGATTTCTTAGTGCCTAATTCAGCCAAGTTTATGAATTTCACAGAATGTTCTGAATTAGAAGAGACCCACACAGGTCATCAAAGTCCATCTCCTGGGCCTGCATAGGACATCCCCAAGTGCATGACAGCGTTGTCCAAATGCTTGTTGAACTCTGTCAGTTTTGGTGCTGTGACCACTTCTCTGGGGATCTTGTTCCAGTGCCCAACCACCCTCTGGGTGAAGAATCTTTTCCAAATATCCAAGCTAAACCTCCCCTGACAGAACTTCAGGCCATTCCCTTGGTTCCTGTCACTGGCCACCAGAGAGAAGAGATCAGTGCTTTGCAGAGAACAAAGAGCTCTTTGTGGTGACAGTGAAAATCTATGCTGAAAATGATGCACTGACATTTATCCCTGCTGTCTGATATTATGCTATAGCCTATACAGCTTGCCATGAGTTTCTTTGGAAAACAGAGAGAGTGATTGCAATTATGAGAAATTCCTGAAGTGCTGAGTTTCTACAGGAAACAGTCCAAATGCTTCCTCAACGAGGTTTTCATAACTTGTACTCCATTGTTTTCCACCATCAATGGCACTATATTTTATGTACATAAACATACTCATCTACTCATAGATGTGAGCAAGTGAAAAGTTGTACCCAACATGAAGGTAGAACATTTTGGTCTGACCGCTTTTCTTAGTCGATAAAATGATGTCACTAATCTTCCACTGGTGCTGCATTAGATTATGAAACAAAAGTCTCATTTCAAAAAACATCGTGTCTGCCCATCAGACGCATTTTAATGCTTTACTGTGAGAGTCTGGACTTCACCAGATGCTTTAAAACCATAGGTCCACTTTCAGTCAGTGTATTATCTCAGAATCAAGCTTATCTGGTACACTAATGTGAGGAACAAACCACGGTTTAAAATGCCTCCTATTGTGCAATAGTGATGTTCTGGAACAGTACTGCAACAGCTACCAGAGAATAATAAGGCTATTTATATCTTTAGTGCTTGATAACTCATAAAACTAAGTTACATCTAAGTAATTTGGGGGGCATTAAAGCTTTTCAATGTCTGCAGAATAAAAGTATGCTAATGAACTAAACAATTTTTTTGTATGTAGAAATGAACGTTATCTTTCAAACCAGAACCAAATTCCCTAGCTAAATCTCTGAATATAATTTCCTGAGCTTGTGTGAAGTAGTCCTTTATGTATGATTATTATTTTAGTAGCTCTGCTAAAAAAGTAAATCTCTTACATTCATTAAAAACTAATAGTTGCCTTTTAAGCACATTAGTGCAAATATATTTATCCCTATCACAAGGAATCAGGCTATGCTTTGCTGACATTCAATATCAGAAAATAGTCTAATTTGTCTTTTTTTTTTTCAAATTAAGTTCTGTTTACTCATTTATATTTTTAAAATTAAGTCCAAGAGCAACTGTAAAATGTAAATTAAACTCCATGTACTACTACTTTTGAATCTCCAACAAGCAGAACTTTTAACTGAGTTTTGCATTTTTTAAGGAGTGATTTTAAAAAGAGTGATTGTCCTCAAATGCACACAGGTTATGACCCACAACTTCATTAGATGCATTAGCATGTCTTATTTTCTCCAGTATTGGACAAACTCCTTTCTTAATTTCTGCCTTTCCAAGCTACCTGGCTCGAACCAGCAAAACACCTCAACGCTTCACAAACATCAAGAATGGGTTTAATACACCTCCATGAAATGGAAAAATATGGGTCATAATCTATCCTCCACAACAAAAGATATTTCAAATATGAACAGAGAGAAAAAGCATAACATCAATTAATTGCTAAAGGAGTGTCTCCGTGTGAAAGGGTCAGCTTGAAAAAGAATATTAATCTGGGTATTTTGATCCTCAGACAGCAGGTGAGTTGTTGCCCTGACTCCCTGAGCTGTACTTGAAACTGCAGCACTGCAGGCATTCACAAGGAGTTTTTTTTTAGATATTATAACTTATGAAAATTGAAAGTTGATGATTTTATCACATCTGTACAGACTATTTTTTTAAACTAAATTCTGGCATGTTACTCAGAACTCTGAACAGATCTACTGTGTTAGCTCTCACCATTAAGAGACATAAGGCAAGGTGAATAATGGCATCAGAAACTGGCCCCTTACATAAGAAAAATCAGTGTTTCATATAAACGTATACAGGTATGAAACTAACAAATGTCATGGAGTTTAAATGTACAATTAATGACAAGTTTGATGCCTGGGTTATTCATACTCTGCACGATTTCTATGGAAAGCTATGGATGTGGTACAGACTGTAAAATTAAGAGAACAGTTGTACAATCGATCCTCTTATTGATTTTAGAAGACTGATAGCAGTCTCGAAAAGCTGAGAAGAGGGCAGCCACTGAAGCCAGAGAAATGGACTAACGAAGCACAGTAATAATCTGAGAGAAGTCAGCGATAGGGAAAGGTCGTGCATCCTCTGATAAGCAACACGAGACAAGTGACAAGTGCCAAAAGGTGAAGGCAGGGGAATTCTCACCCCTTGTAAACTGACGGAAGATGCTTACTATGCCTGCTGCTGAGAGGAGGTGGGACAGGGTGAGCACTGTCCTTACACAAGTGGCTTCAGGCTCCCACTGTGAGGGCTACTGTCCCGCAAAGGGGTGTCTGCCAGCAGTACTGCTCCCCTTGGTCTAAGGCCAAGATTTGCCTCAACAATCCTAAGCAACACAAAGGAAACGATTTCACCTCAGGAAAAATGTTAAGGCTACCCTGATTATTTTACTTCTTCGTGTTACAGATTTTTCCATATTTGGCAATCAAGGCTGTAAACTTCTGCTTTGCTTGAATTCAAAGTATCTGGGTTTTTAACCCATAAAACTTGGTTAGTGTGAAAAATGAAGACTGCTCAGCTCACAAGTCACATTAACTGGATCCACTTGTTTCCCAAGAAGCAGGGTGCTGTGGACTGACAAACCCACAAGAGCCTGAGACTGAGTCTGAAAGTCCCAGGAACAACAATATGCTTTCCACCAAGCTGCAAGAATTAGCTTGAGGATGGATTTATCAAGCCCTGAGGAAAGTTTTCCCTACCAGCTGTAGCTTCATCCCTCTGATAACTTAAAAATGAAATGAACCAGACATGCCATATAAAAAAAAACTTGCAATGAGGGGACTTGCAGCACCATTACTTTACTTCCTTTGCTCAGTAGGGAAGAAATACAGGATTTTCTACAGTTTCTTCACAGTTATAAACATAATTTATTTCTCGTCCCAGCTAACCTCTCCTTATGTCCCCTGTTGCTCTTCCCTAAACTGTCTGTTAGGGATAACGATGGTGGACAAGCTGAGCTTTGACTTTACCCCCAGCTCTGATGAGTACAGAAAAACCCTACAATGATTCAAGGCATGACCAGAAGGACTTGACTTACCCACTGTGGCAGGATGCCAGATGCCACCAAAGCTGCTCTATCACTCCCCTCCTCAGCTAGATGGGGAGAGAAAATACAGTGAAAGGCTTGTGGGTCAAGATAAGGACAGGGAGAGATCACTCACCAGATACTCTCATGGACAAAAGAGACTTGAGTCAGGGAAATTAGTTTAGTTTATTATCAATCAAACGGGAAAAGGATAATGAGAAATAAAACCAATTCGTAAAACACCTTCTCAGGCTTAACTTTGCTCCAAACTTTCTCTGCCTCCTCCACCCCCAGTGGCACAGGGGGAGAGGGAATGGCAGCTGTGGTCAGTTCAGCATACCTTATCCCTGCCACTCCTTCCTCCTCAGGGGGAGGACTCCTCTCACTCTTCTCCAAAAGATGTAGGTGAATCCCTGCTCCTGTGCCTGGCAACATCTCTGTCCCTTTCTTCTTCACTGACCTTGATGCCTGCAGAGCTGTTTCTCTCAGGTGTTCTCACTCCTCTCTCTGGCTACAGTTGCTCCTGAACCAGTTTTCGTGCTGGAGGAAACTGGGCCTGCTGAACACAGGGTAAGCTTCTTGCAGCTTCTTACAGAAGCAATCCCTGTTCCCTCACCCTCTCCACACAAGCCTAGTTTTTTGGGCTCTCTCATTTTCAGATTTACAGTGAGCCACTTCCCAGAGAATTGCTACTTCCAGACAGCAGCACTGAGAATGCCAAGTACAAGATGACTTTCGATAGGTAAAATAATTTCTTTTTTTTTTGTTTCTATTCTACATCTTCACAAAGGACTAAAGGACATTTAAATGTTGCTACTACTCATTATCTTCAGGTCTGATAATTTGGTTCGTATGAGGAAATTTTTGTATGGTATGCACTGAATCAACCAATTTGACAACCACCTGGTCTGAGCTTCATTTAGGTTAATCTTAGGAATGCAGAATTTTAAATTTGCTTTTCTCTAATGGTAGCTGGAGACAGTATCTCCACAAGATACTCAAAGCATCCCCTAGGGGTTAAACTACCATGAAGTAGAATGAAGAGAGAAAAACACACAGAAAAATTCCACAAGCAGATATAATACCAAGTCTTACATATATTACTCACTTTACAAACCAGTTGGGAGAAAAAATGTTTTATTGTTTAGGCCATAAAATAGTCATCAGTGTGTGACATCTGGGACCCTGATATTAGATTCCAACGTTTGTTTATATTTTCCTTTCTATTTCATTCCTTCTTGTTCCTTAACTTGTCACTTGTCTTTGGATATCTGTGGAGTATTTCTTAATGTTAAAAATAGAAACAGAAGTCTGCCTGTATTTGGTGTGTTATAACTGAAAGGTAACTTGCTCTTCTTTATCAAACTATCAGCTATTAGGAGCAGCCATTCTCATCTGCACAGAAGAATCGCCTAAACATCAAGGACATTTTAAGGTGCTGTGGAAGTAATTTTAAAGAGAAGAAAAAAACCCTTTCGTACTCTCAAATTTTCTTTGTGACCCTGAGCCTATTTTAACAGAGAGAAACAGGAAGGTATCTGTCAATCTAAATGGGAATAGGACAGGACTCCAGGGAAGATTCTAAATTCTGTGTGTTTTTCCTATTGAACCAGTGTGAAGTCTTGCATTTCTGTAGTAAGTTACACATATTTTCAAATAACGTTACATACCATATGCACATATACTGAAGATAAGAAAACAAACAAAAAAGTTGTTAATGCAAAAGTGGATAGAGTTATATCTCAAATTTTAAACAGAATAAAATCTTCACTTCCAGCAGAACTCAGACCAATGACACCTTCATTCTGTAACCATATTATAGCTGCACTATAAAATTTGGTTTTAAAAGTCATGGAAGCTTAGTGGACTTGAATTATGCTAAATCAAGGACTTGGGACAAAGTAACTTCATTATCCTATTTTCAAGTTCCAGATAAAATAATATTTGAAATACAGCTAGTATAATCGTTGGATAATTATTTAGATTGGATATTCCAGGAAACTCTGCCAGTTATGTAAGGTCAGCACTCTTATAACACTGAAGTTTTCCAGTATAAATCCTGTAATAAGGATTTCTTTGACTGACCTAACAGGACTTGAAACAAATGGGTAACTTTACAAAGAAAATACTACCTAAAATTTTAATCATGCTTTCATCCATTCTCAAGCTTTCCTGCTCCTATTTATTCCTACTGTCCTATTTGGAAAATATTTAGTCCAACAATTTCAACAATATCGCACTCAGAAATTATTTATCCATAATTTACCACACCATTATATTCTCCTATGCCTTCCTCTTTACCCCCACATCTGTGATCACCTTGCCATTGCTAGAAATTGCATTTTACTACATTTATTTAAGAAAGAGCAATTCAATTAAGTGATGTTGGAGTACTCTGAAATTGCTCTCTTTATCTTGTACATGTGTTAAATATTATCAATAAAGAAGTATTCTGCTGTATTTTTTGAGGAACAATACTTATGCCATAAATTCACACAAAATAAATATAGAAAGATAAAGACTTGCACAATTTGAAAGGCTTGTCCCCTTCTTATATTCTGCTTTGGAAGTATTCACCATATTTCCATAGCATAATAATCTACCTGTTTTGCTAGGATTAATAGTTTATTTTCCATACAGTACAACTTCTAAATTACAGAAACCATTTCAAAATGTCAACCCTCCCTCCTCCCAAAACCCCAGGATTCTTTTAATGAACACTGAAAGTAGCTTTAAAAACATCCAAATAAATTATTACACTTAAGTTAAAAAACATTCTGACTCTTTCAAAACCAAACATTTAGCTTTTCCATTATGAAACAACTAGAAAGGCTTTCCAAGCATTTTTAAACACAATTCTTTTAAATTAAATTTACAGGCCTTTCATTATATGTTTTACTGATTCAAACTAATACTAGGAAATTCTGAGTAAACAATGAGCTTTTCTTGTAGGTTCTGAAGTCCATACCTTGTATAACTAAGGATCATAATCTTTCCTCTGAAATGGTCTCAGTGAAATACTGAGAGCATTGTAAAAAATTTTACTTATTGTAAGTAAAAGTGTTCTTTATGCATGTAAAAAGTATCAACAGCCATGAAATTTCGCTAAAATCCAGACCACAAGAATTTTAGGGAACCTTTCATGGAAATATTTACTTTTCCTACTCTAGTGTAGTGATTTTGTCAACTATTATTGAACTAATGTAGAATTCGTATGCAGAATCAGGAACCACCACCAGACATTCCCCTTTCTATCAAGAGAATTCAGTGCAGGATCCAGAGAGGAACTGGCTGAAGACTTTTTGTGTTTCTACAGCTCTTGGCATTCTGGCAGGACTCCTTAAGAAATCTAAAACAAGTATAAATCCCACAAAAACAAACTTATAGGATCTGCAAGGCTTTTGATATCTGGGTCTCAAATGGTCTTGTGGAGCCTCTCATCGAAAAACACATGGAATAATCTACATTACACGTTCAAGGATATTTTATTCAGAACAGAGAATAGTGTTTTAATTTAAAAATATTAGATGTCAATCCTTTTCTTATGAGTCCTTTATATTGCCTAAACAACCAAGGATGGCATAAACATGTTAGATGCTCACTATATAAATGACAGTGGTGAGAAATGAAAGTGGAAGCACAGACAGCCATGCAACCATTTGTTTAGAAGATTCAATTACCACTTTCATACAGAACTTGATTCAGTACCATTTCTGACACTGTTTCCTATTGTTGCAGCTCAAAATTTATAGGAAGGAGCTTTCACTTTTCACTAAATGGACCCAAACTTGTAGACTTCCTGTCACTTTAAAATCATGCAGTCAGAGACCATGTTTAAGCAACAGACACTTCCAAATAAATAATGCAAAGCACTCGAAGCTACCAATGTAGTTGGCAGAGATGAAGTACTGTTTATATATCCTGTCTGGCCTGACTCAGTGAACATATTAGGCTTTGTGTGCAGTACAGACTGCACACAAATAAAGAACACAAGGAATTACAGCCATACCTCAGGAAAGTTTTTCTTATGGAAATACACATAATATTTTTCAGTGTTTATTGCTTTGGTAGTTACACCCCATATCTCATTAAACCATGAAGGCAAAATAAAGTTAACGTTGAATTAGGTAAGCTTACGTCGATTAGGTAGGCTGGTATCACTCTCTCTCTCTCTCTCGACTGCTCTCTTAGCCAAACCAAAGCAAGTGATTGTCCCACTCTACTTTGCATTGGTGCTGTCTCACCTCAAGTCCTGTGTGCAGTTTTGGGCACTACAACATAAGGAAGATACAAGGCTATTAGAGAGTGTCCAAAAAGGACAGCTACAAAGATGATGAAGGGTCTGGAGGGGAAGCCATCTGATGACTGGGTAAGGTTACTTGGCTTGTTGAGCCTGGAGACAAGGAGACTGAGCAGAGACCTTGTAGCTGTCTACAACACCCTCACAAGCTGAAGCAGAGTGGCCGATACAGATTTCTTCTCTCTGGTGGCCAGTGACAGGGCCATGCCATGATGCCGTGTCAGGGGAGGTTTAGACTGCATATCTGGAAAAGGTTCTTCACCCAGAGGGTGGTTAGGCACTGGAACAGAATCCTCAGGGAACTGGTTGCAGCACCAAGCCTGACAGAGTTCAAGAAGCGTTTGGACAACATTTTCAGGCACATGATGTGACTCTTGGGCCTGTTCTGTGCCAGGCCAGGAGTGGGACTTTGATGATCCTTGTGGGACCCTTCCAACTTAGGATATTGTATGATTCTATGATTCTCTAATTTGAACTAAAACACAGTATAAACAATACTCCTATAATAAAATTCTTGTTGTAACTTTCAGGTGTTGCAATGATTACCAGTAGAAGCTTAGTCGCTTTTGAGAAAACACAGCAGACCCTGTTTGCTTAGTACCTCACATGCTATCCTGACAGACAGGCAGTTTATTGAATCAGTGTGGAAACCCCACATCCTTACCTTCTTGCCTGAAAACACCACAGGTAAGCTCTTCAAAAAAGTCCCTTGTGCCTTTAATATTATATGCTCATGTTCATAACCCTAAGCGCAGCTGCAAATACCCAAGGACGAAATAACACAAGTAATATCATACAGCCTTGAGATAAATGTCATTGCAGATAATATTTTAACATTTTACTTAGTATTACTCACATTTCAATACTTTAAAATTTATGTTTAAAAAATTACCATCTAACCACATGGGTTTTTTGCCTGTGGTTAATTCAAGTTCATGTCACATCCATGTGTATTCTACTAGATCTAATAGAGCTTGTTCTATTTTAACATATGTGGCTGAAATCTGGAAGGAAAACCTAGACCAGAAGTAAGCACTGACTAGTAAACAGTGAGCAACAATGGTGTGAGAGACTGGAACTCTAAGTAGCATGTGGTCTTATTCAAGAACAGAAATGTGTGTGCAGCAAAAGGTGGCATAACATCTTGCTAATTGTCCAGGAAGCATAAGTTCCAGTTTTCTCTAGACAACACATAAATTCGGTTGAGTCAACAAAAGTTATGCATGCAAGATAAAACATTTAAATTTAGATTTCTTGCTCCATAATTCAAAAGTGAAATGGAGTAACAATTCATTTGCCTATAGCCAAGTTTTCTTCCATTTCTAACCCTTGTGAGAGTCAAAACTGTCCCTCTGAATGTCACAGATCAGAGCTTCCCCTGACAATTAATTAAATTAGGGAAGAATATGCCTGTGTAGGAAAGGGAACAAAGGAAGAGTAAGTGCATTTCCACAACTGTAGGTTTCATACTGTGACTATGGTGTGCACGTAAAATCAATTGATCAAACCAGCCACTTGTAGGACTGGAATCACACCACAGGGCTTGACTTTGAGGAAGGTGATTATAGTTCTGTTAATATTAAGCAAGAAAATTATGAGTTAACACAAACACTCTAAGCCACAGTTTTCCTAAAGGCAGAAAAATCTGCCTTTTCACTTTGCTGACTCATGTCATAGCCAAACAGAATAATTACTTCTCTGAAATCACAGCTGGGATGGAAAAAGGACCTGAGGTCTAATCTAATCAAATCTATTTGCTGCAAAGTTCTGACAGCATTCTGGCCTAAGTAGCTATCTATCCCCAGTAAACTTCTATCTCCACAATGCTGAGACAGATCAGTCAAAGCCATGTCGCCATAAAAGGAAACCTCAACAGAAATTTTGAGGTTTTTTGCCCAGAAGTCCTTTATTTTCACTATCTCACTTTGTGGAAGTACTGAAAATATCAAAATTCACTTAGATTTGTACTGAGATGAACACTTGCTGTATGTTTCAACTGCTTAACTCCTACTAACAATAAGGGGAGAGATTCCAGTGAGAACTGATACAAAAATACAACAAAATCATAATAAAATAGACTACTGTCAACATGAGTTATTTTTTGATGACAAGTGCCGACAATTCACACTTTTGCCTGCAACAGCAGCAAGGAAACACTCCCCTCTCTGCTGAGACTTAGGCTGCCTCCCACTTAAACCAGCACGAAACCACATGCTGGGAGTTACTACTCTGCCCCTGAAAACTGATTCAGATTCATCCTGCAATAACCTCAATGTCTCATTCGGTTTCAGCATAAGATTAAATGTTTCACTTAGTTAAGGAAAACAAATGTTCAAAATAGTTATGTGTTGTGTTCATCCTTGGAAATTTTCAAGGTCTAAAAGGTCGGAGCAACCCAATCAGATCTCATAGCTTTCTGTCTTTTCAACCTCTCTCTCTGCTTGAGACAGAGGTTGGACTAGAGACCTCTTGAGGTCATTTCCAACCTGAATTATCCTTAAAAATAAATAGGTCTAATGGATTAAAACTGAATATGGCAGATGTTTTTGGAAATTAAATGAACCATTTTTCAGACGAAACAGAATCATTAAGGCAACTACAACTGCTCTTTCTACTCTTTATTCTCATCATGTCTTGCTTTAAATTATTGTAATTGCCTGTGGTAGAAAATTTGTCCTAGTACGTGCATACAAGTCAAATCCCAGTCAGAAGCTCCTCTGTACAGCAGATGAATATTCATCATGAATGTATTTATGAAGCAACTCTTCACAAATATTTGTTTCCCAAGGTGAGTTTCAAAAGCCCCCCATCTACTAAAGTTACGAAATATCTCAGATTCAAGACTCGTTTGAATTGCAGTGCTTGTTAAGGCAGTAGCAGGCCTGCCTCCATAGAGGAGTTACTGCAAAGTTCTGCTGCTTTCACCACACAGTCACTCTGCTGTGCCAACGCTGATCCATGTGCAGGAAGCATGTGCACAGCTTAATCTCTGCTCACTTCTAAAGCACCAGGACTGAGCGGGCATCCAGAGTATCTCCCTGACAAGGCCCTTGCTCTCACCTAAGGACCAGCGCCAACTCCTGCACTCCCCAATCACTTCTTTCTCTCGCCCTTTTCAGCCCCTCCAGTGGGGCCCTGAGAGCAAATGGCCACGGGAGGTGCAGCTTGCCAAGGGACACCCAGCGCCCTTCTGAAGGCGAGGTAAAGAGCCGCCCAGCACACCTGAGCACGCACGCTTGTACCAATGTTTGCACTGCAAAGTCAAACAGCCAGCGCTAAAACGCGGGTAAAAGATGTCCTGCTTAGGCAATCAGAGTTGAGATGCAGCTCCTTCCTGCTCAGGCAGACAGCTGTTGATTTACTAATTCAGCTTTGAAATTAACAAGTCAGGAAGTTCAACAAAAGGAGAACATAGTCCACCTTCTCACACAGGGGTGCACTACCTGAAAGTTTTTTCCATATAAAGTACTGATATTTTACTCAAAATAGTAACCATGAGTAGAAAAATCTTGGCATAGGTTCAACGGAAAAACGATCAAGCATCCTCCTTTAAGGAACCATCAACCACAGAGCATTCTGAATCTGTTTGTAGAAATATCCTCCCATCTTCCATGGATGGGAGCACTGATCACTTCAAATTCCTTGGCACTGAGTAAAACTATTCTGATTTTTCATGAAGTTTGGTTTAGTAGTTAGATCATTATAGGGCAGCAGAAACATTAAGGGAATTTCACATCAGCTCACTTAAGAGCAAAAATTCAAAAATAAAGGGGAGTTATTGTATAGTAAATGTTAGCCCAGAAATACAGAAAACTAAATAATTAATGTCACATTGTACATTTACTCTACAGTGAGGTAATACAATAGCAGCAAGATGGGAGACAAGACATTTAGAGACAGCATTATATACCATTCTGTCCTATGTAACTCATTTATAGAGGCATATTATTCACAGCTACTCCTCTCTATGCATTTTTAATTGTTTTATTTACATGATAAAATGTGACTTGCAGCTTGAACTAAGGTAAAAAAGTAATTCTTGATATAAGCCATAATTAAAATGAGCAGAATTTGTGGCAATGACAGCTACCAGTGAAGGGTAATGGTTCAGCAAAAATCAATCAGGTGAAAAATTAGCTAGCTATTAAGAGGAAACAATGCTATTGCTAAATTCAAAACAGCAGGTTTGAATAGGAGTTTTCTTTACTACCAAACAAAGGAATAATAAGTAGGAATTTTTCCTACACTGTTCATCAAAGTCGCCATCTATTGTTTTGATGCCTACCTGACTACCGTGCCCAATGCAAGTAGCCCAAAAAATTTTCACTTGACTCAGTCTGTCAAACCTTATGATTTTAAGGTCAGAGCCTTACAATTTTACCTATACAAATAGTAAAGCTAAAATTAGAACAAAAAGGACAATTGTAGACTTACTTCACGCTTTTCTATTTACCCTAAAACTTACAATACCAGACCTGTAAAAGGAAAGTGGATATTAGAGACCTCACAAATTACTTTTATATAGGCTCTTGTGAAAGCATAGAGAAAAACATGGTTTTCACACTCAGAATTCTTAGTACTTCAAGGCAAATCTCCAGTTCCAGTACTGAATTATGGCTTGAACTTTGATCTTTTTTTTGTCTTATCCACAGAAGAAAATTTATCTACATTCACAAAAGCTGTCTGGAAATTTTAATGCAAAGTTATTTTCCAGTGGGAAGAAAAGCCATTTCTGCAAAGCCATCAGTTTCAGAGAGACAAGTTGTATTTCATGATGGGAGAAACTTAAATCCCAAATACTTCTTACTCTGAATTAGGAATTAATAAGGAGGAAGGATGTCTCACTTCTTTTCGTGGTCACCTACTAGTGAAAAAAAGCTTGTAAGCAGGTTAAAAAATTGGAAAAATTATGTAGAAACTGTCAAATTTCAAAAACGTAAAAATACATAAATAAAAATTCTAGTAGCAACCTGGTAAGATTTTAAAAATGTCCAATTAATTATCACTTTTTTCTCCTGGTAATTGTTTTATGTTGGAGAATCATATTTGTCTTTTTTGATAAATTTGCAAAAGAAAAAAGAAAACACCTCTCCACATTTTTAACAGACCTGGTTTTGTTCTCCGGGTGGTATCAATTACATTATCAGACCTTCCACCAGGATTTAACAACGAGAATCACCAGTAGCCCTGACTTACTTCCGCAGAGTCCATCCAAAAGAACAGAAAATGACTGTATAGGTCCCTTTCACTCACATAAATTCTTGTTTATTGTTTATTATTGTCACTTCTCCATCTCTGAAGCTGTCAACTGAGAAGCAGCAAAAAGTTCAGTTCTGTCTTTCTTGTTATTCAGCCCTTAGAAGATGTGGCTGGAAAAGCTGATGAGACAACAGAACTGGAAAACCAGCAGATTACAGATAATACCTAGACTTCTCTTGCATAAAAAGAATTTACTCAGTGCTAAGCAAAATGAGAAGCTAAAGGAGCCTTGAAATAGGTTTTAAAAAACAAAAACAAAACAGAACAAAACTCCAACCCACCTCTTACCAGTAGAAAGAGAACCACTTAAAGGGAATTTCCTCCTCCAGAGCACTCCCTACCAAAAAGGAATATCTGCTCTCAGAACAGTAAGACAGCCCATATCTTCGGACGACATTTACGTTTTTGTCTCTTTAAACTCGCACCACCACTGGTTTGGCACATAATTACAGGTCAAATAAATTTCTGTTTCTGTCTGGGGCTGATCAGATGTTTTTTGCCCCTCATTATCAAACTGGAATTGGCAAGCAATGCTGGCAATCACCGCTTTCACATTTAATTATTGCAACTCATCTAGGAATGCAGCCACAGAGCCTGAAAATGTTCCAACTGGTACAAAAGCCTCCCTGCTTAGCAACAGGAATACAATGAACGGGATCATCTGAGCGCTGCTCTTTTTGCGCCTGCTCTCTACCCAGTTAAGGATCCAGTCTGCTCATCTGTGCAAAGACACTCTAGAGACTGTAACTGCCGCAGGAGCTGCACCCCTGTGATCCTTTTCTACAAGACATAAAAGCTACTTAAAAATTCCCTACTACCTATACACAGTGTTACTTGAATTAACTCTAATTATGTACTTTATTTAAAATGCCCATCTATAACTCTGCAAACAGATACAAACAAAATTCTCCAAAGCATAACTGTGAACTGCTGCTACTATAGAAAGAAAATATAACATTTTAATATGAAGCATTTGCTGCTATGTAGGCACAGACACACACCTATGTATGGCAACAGTCATATTATCAGCTACAAAAAATTATATCCAAGTAAAATAAAATAAACAAACAAAAAAATAAAAACAAAGAAAAAAAAACAAAAACAAACAAAGAACAAACCACCAACCAAAGCCTGCCAATTGTATTTTGTACGTCCCGATGGATTATGCTGTTTTTCACAGGCAAGAAACTGTTTGCACTTATTTAGTGCGAGAAGTTCACTTCATTTGCACATAGTTATCTCCTTTTTTTTTTTTTTTTTTGGTAAATTGTGCAATATTGTAATAGGGCATCAGATTTCTTGGTATCAGTCAGTATCTGATTAGAGCATGGTGTGAAATTGCTGTAAACTGTTGTGAAATCCTTACATTACTTTTATCCACACCTTACTCCCCCCCCACGCCCCGAAAAAGCTCCCTTGCAAGCCAATTAAGAGCATATTGCTCATCAAAGCAAGATTCTCCATACATTTAACTCAGGTGTGCAATTCCTGTCTCCTCTTTCAATATCCTGGCAAAACACTTTTAAATTCCAAGGGAAATTAAAAAAAAATTATCACCATTAAGGTCCCGAGAGCTTTTGTCTCTGCATATGTATAAAGCATTGTTTACAATCCATGAAACTGAATACACATCTTCCTCTGATTTGACACCTTGCAACCATGAATATGGAAGTCCTCAGCTCTATTCAGTAGGAAATATGATCACAAGGCAATAATTTACAAGACCTGAAAATAGATCAGTGAAAGCTCTTATTCTCCTAACAGTAAATTCCTAACTGAAAAAGTTACCGTGGAGCAAAGGATAAGAAAGGAGTCTATAGAGCATTCAAATACCACCTCAAAACAGTGATTGCAGAGAAAGGAGACATTACAGCACAATGCAGTTCTTTCCAATTTGCAGTGATTTCCTCAGTCCACTGCTCATCCCCTATGTTGCCATTTCAAATGTCTTAAAGGCTTATATCTTCTTTTTCTCTATATATTTTCTTACTTTTAGTTTTCAGTTCAGGGCCAGGTTTAGCTGTCACTTCAACAGCATGCAATAATCCTTAACATAAAGGGGACACAAACTAATAGTGGTGACTGCAACCATTTCTATAGTGACCTGGAGCAAAGCACTTCAATTATGACTAAAACTAATAGGTTTATCAATCATTCTCTGCTATCTGTAAGATCTCCAACCATTGCCAGTCCCTATATAACCTGTCAGAATTTTGATAATCCAGACAGAACAACTGTGAAACCTACAAATTTATTCATACCATTGTGTGTAAAAGGCACCCACACCAACTCACGTGTATCTGTGAAACAAAAAAACCACTAGGGTGGTGGGGGAAGAAAAGCACCCTGCAGGCATCAGATTAGCATAAAAATCTCCTTTGTAAATTGTTTTTGTTCTTGAATTGAATGGTGTCTATGAAAATATTGACCAGTTAATATTTGCTCCCAAATAATTACAGTTAGCATTCAGTTCTCTGAAATGCTTGATAAAGGACAGTTTTCATGTACTTTTAAAGATATGTTTCTCAGTCTTAAATAGAATTCCAAGGCTGTCAAATTCTTGTTTAAACTTCAGGTCAAGGAAACTGTTCAGCTTTAACTTAACATCTCTCTGAACAATGTCAAGAACATCAAAAAGTGCCAAACCAACTAGAGCTGCACGAAGCTGATAAGAGAAAGATAGAACATTCATGCAAAAATCAAGCTGGAAATCAATAGGGGAGTCTGGATTTAAACTGAAAGTCATTTTTATAGCTCAGCTGTTAATATCAATGGGAACCTGGAAGCTTGCTGCCATGTGCTTTCTCAGGATAAGCTCTAAGGCTCACTTGTTGCATGTCTTCACATCTTCTCCTGGCTTGTACTCAAGAGCAGAGATTATAACTAATTGTTTGCTTGGACATGGGACCAAGTTTTCCCTCAAGCCTACAGTTACTCTTCTCTAGCGGAAGGCACCAACCATAACATCAATAGCTTTGGCAGCAGCAAAAAGAAAACTCCTCAGGCATGAAAGACTGGCAGAGCTCTTTCTCCCATCACCATCCCACAATGGCACCCAGCAGATGATGACTCACTCACATATTTCTTCTGCATGTCAGGGGCCAAGCAGCGAGGAACCAGACCCAGACAATGTTTAAGGCACTCCTGAGCATACCCTGAACTATAAAAGGGGTCAAGGTAGAAGAAATAAGTACATTTAAGATCTTTCTCCCCTGCAGCCCTGTCAAGTGTTCCTAGTAGATATAGGGCACAGGTAAGGGTAAGAATAAGATTCGTTACATATTCTGATTTCCATTATACTATCCAGTAATCAATTCTACTATTTCACCAACTCTTCACAAGATATCACCTGGAAATTAGCTGCAGATTGCAAAAAAATTGAAAATATCACTTCAGGGTTTTAATGAAAGAGTTTGGTACGTAAATAAGCATGTCTAATGCTTTTGGCAGTTTAAATATTTGGCTCAAGGACACTCACATTTGCAAAGAACTTCATTTCATCACTGAGTTTGGTGCTTGTAATAAACCAGCAAAGGTTAGCTCACAGTAAAAAATAAGTATCTTTTTTTGCATCAACATCAGGGACTAAAAAATGTTTCCACAGCACTACATTTTAAATTATTATACAGGTTCAAAGCAATTATTAACACAATCACTGTTTCCAACAAAGTGACAATGACTTGGGTTTTCTGTGCAGACTTTTGGTGTGTTCATGTACACATTTTCTTTGAAACAAGTCAATAAACACGAATTCAAGATAAGTGCTGAATCAAATTTATTCAAGCCAGCTCTCTTTCAACTTATTACATGTGAAAGAACTGAATCTCACTTGGGCAGTCATTATTAAACATTTCTTTATTATTAAGAGAATGGCCCTTTAATTTATATGTTTTTCAGATAAACAAGATACAAGATTGTACCTATCCTACATGTTAGATGGGTATTGTGGAAGACCCATCATAATGGGTCCATCATAATCCATTAGAATGGCCTCACAATCCATGGAACTGTGTCCATCTACATGTCTGTTGCAGAAGCATCTCTATGCAATGATAATAAATTCTCTGGCTCCATTTCTGCATTTTGCATGTTGAGTTTGTCAGTATGCACTTTGCTTTAATTCACTTGCTATTACAGCCTGCCTTGTCTAGAGATCAACCCTAGTTCTGATGTATAAAGATGAATTTTCTGGCCCAAGGAGATCAGTTTGCACAGTCAATAACAATATTCCAGTGGTGAACCAGAAGACTCTGCATGTGGTATCATAACAGAAAGCTCCGAATCCACTGATGGCTTCTTTCCAAACAGTGGGTTGCAAAATGCACGTGAAGCAAACACCACCCATGTATGATCTAAAGCAGGTTACCCCACTACGTGACCTAACATTGCTACAGTAATCAGTCTTGTCAGCCCCCTATGGAAAATTGTTGTTTCCTTTTATTGAAAATCAACTTATGAAAATAGGCTCAAGAGAACTGTACATCAGACCTGGAGTGAACTTGTCATTCTGTTCTGCAATCATTAGTTATTTCAATACCTAATGATTCATGGCATTAAAAAGTGCAATTTTAGTTCAGGATGCTCTGTATGAATTGCATTCCAGTCATTATCAAATGGCATTTTCTGAACATCAGTGCACATCATGAAGTGGAAAGCCAATGATAAAAGTTAAATCCCAGCTATGTTATTATATTGAGACAGAATGCCTTTCTTGCATCTCAGATTTATCTGCACTGCAAATTAAGCTAAAGATAACTACAATCCAAAGTCATTTCCCAAAACTATCAAACAATATTAAATAGCTATTAGCATTAAATTGACTTAAAAAATGGTCATGATAGGAACTGCAATAAAAAAAGTAAGTTTACAAATATAATTATTATTTCTGTTACAGTAATTTTTAAAGACACCACACAAAACTAGGTAGTGGCTAAAACACAGAAAGAATGGGTTCTTCAAACTAGACAGCACAGTGCTAACGTTCAGGACTGCTTGAAAAATTGCCTGGCTGCTTACAGCAAGCAGTAGCAACTGTGTGGAGGCAGATGACATGGCACATCAAAGGATGATGGAATACTTTACTTTTTATATGGGTAATGAACTGGCTGAGAAGTGAGATTATAGGTTACTGCTGAGCTATATATGCACTGATGATACAGGAGATTTGAGTTACCTGCCTAATGTCAGCTGGGAAAACATGCATTAGATTCAGAAGTGTATACCAGGTCTCTATACACACACGAGTATTTTCTTATCTTGTTATTTATAGAGTTGGGAATTTTATATTAAGGATAATGTTAAATCTCTCTCACTGCATAGATTTAGCTCACAAAGCCATATCTGACACTCCATCTGTTTTTCATAATGTATGCTACCTGCTTGTTCTTAGCACTTCTTTCAGCCTGATAAGGAAAACACATCAGGCAAGTTGATTAATGGCTTTCCTCCTTTTCATTTTCCCATTCCCATGTATTTGAACAATACAGAAATGGTTGAGTTACAAAACACTACAGAAACACATGCTATTCACGGTAATCCCTCTATCTTATTTGTGTAAGCTTTTACAATTTAAAAAAAAAAAGTCTAAAACTTTATTCTGCTTACTATTGCTAATACTTCTTTGTAAACAATCATATTACAGCATTACACTGCCCCTTTTAGTTGTTATACTCATCACTATGATAAACATGGGAAATAATTGTAGCCCAAGTTTCACTTTTCTAGGCTGTCTGTTAACTGCTGGCAAGAGGTGATGCTTGTGCTCATGGACTGCTGAGGTTGGGCCCACACCTGCAGCATCTCTTTGGGTAAAGTACTTGGATTCCCTTCCCATGGGAACTGGACACACAGAGGGGACACTAATCTGTGTCCATGTTAGAGTAAATGAGGGGTCAGAAGGCAGCTGCTGCTGCCTGCAGGAGGACCCAAAAGTTGGAAACACTTCTGGGTCTCTTCCCCATGGGACTCATCCTGTAACACAGCTGCTTAAAAGTTCAGCTTTCTCAAGTAAGGATTCTCATAACTGTGCCACTACTCTTTCTGTGTTCTGTTTCCTCAGTGTGTCAGAAAAATGTTATCTCGAAATAAATTATTTACTCTTTCTCAAATAAGAGCAAATCCATGCTTTTAATTTTTTTTTCCTCAAAGATTAAGACTGCAGTCCTGAAGCACTTGGCCAGACGCTTACTTCAAGTTCACTAACAGACTGATCTCCATTGTTTAGGTGTGCATGTGTCTGTGTTAATAAGAATTAATAATTTGGAGCTTTATACTGTCTTTAATGTATTGCCAAAGCAGATAAATCTTATTATCCCTACTTAGAAATATGGAAAATGAGACAGGGGAATAATATGATTCATTTAAAATATGACTGCAGACCCAAAAATAGAACCCATGTCCTTCTACTGTATTATATAGGAATTGGCCTAGCAGGGGATTTGAAAACTGGTTTAAATAACAAGGACTTCGTTAGATATTCTGCACTAAATATGATCTTCACAGTACCTAAGTGTTCATTTAGTCTTTATCCTTTAAAGTATTAATTCTTTTTCCTAATTACTCTCTCTTATATTCTGACTTGTTAATGACATACAGATATAAACTAGCTAAATTAAGAAGTGCTGGCAATTTCATGGGGGAAAAAAAAAAATCACCCTTTTTTTTCCTCTTGGATTTAAAACTAAATTGTTCAAAGCAAGAAAAGAATGAAAGGTAATTATCATCCAGGTAATCTTTACTGAACTGGAAGCTTAGAATCTTTTTGATTAGCCAATTACCAGTCATGCACCAGGCGCAGGCAATCTCATTTAATAGTGTGTACGTATATACTGATGTTATCTTTATAGATATAGATATATGCATATGCATACATCGATATCTTTTTTTACTTGTTCTTAAAGCCTGTGACATCTCCCTAGAGGATTCTTTTCCTCTCTGTGATAATATAGCTTTCATCTGTTAATCTGTGTAATTTACCAAGTAAAAAAGTCAAATTTATTTTCAACATATTTTCTTGGAAAAATGCTGGAAGTCAGTTCTGTCATCACTTTCTCACACAAACTCTGCACTGTTCTCGTCACAGAGTGAATGTCTGGCCCTTCTGATTGCAAAGTACTAGTTATTCAATGTTAAAATGACCTTCAGGTCAGCTATGTTGAGCTGCCATGACATCATTTAGCAAAAATATTCACTGTTTGTTCTTGTTTGAATTCCACTCACACCTGTAAAATGCTTTATTTATAAATGTGCTGGTTAAATCATTGATAGTCAGTATTTGCTTGAGTTGCTAACTTTTTTTTTCCCCCCATTCCACTGTGCTTATCAGCTTAGCTAAAATCTGGCAAACATTGTGCTATGGCATCTACTATCAGAGAACAGGAATGTGCTTTTCAGATTTTATGAAGGTATTTCCTCTTCTCCCCTCCTCCCTCTAAAGACATTTCTGTCATTCAGGGATTTCTGCCTTCAAGCTTCAAAGAAATTTTGCTCCCTCTAAGCTAGTGATAAAAATATCCACATTTACTTTCAGACGATCTGCACCAAATAGATCTTTTCCATAAAAGCTCCTCAGTAACTGATGAATTTTATTTAACTAACTATAGATCAGTGTTACAGATAAATAAAATAATAACCATGCAAAGTTAAGTCCCCTTAGATTAACCCTAATGATACAAACAAGTTTGTATGATTTCAAATAAAAAAAGAATCAGACAGGCATGAAATATTGGGAGGCATTCCTGGTTTTTTTTTAAAGACGTATTTTTAAAAATACAGTAATGAACAGCAGGAATATCATTATTCAAAAATAGTTGAGTATATCACCATTCAATATTTGTGAAATTAATGCCAGAGTTTTGGGCTCTTTTTGCTTTATTGTGCAGAAAACTGGTCCAGATCAGCCATTATGTTAATGCTTAAAAATATGCAAAGCAAAGCTTTTGTGTCTTTCTGGGAGGGCATATTCAGGAGGAAAAAGAAATAAAGAAAAAGAAACAAAGAGTGCAGAAAATGAAATCTTTTAAACAATTCCACTTTGACTGAATTGCAGAATGCAATACTGAACACAATACTAATCACAGAGAAAGCACTTTCCAAAAATAAAAGCTCATTTAAATGAACTATTCTTTAAATAAACAACATTTTAAGATAACCTTTTCCTTGTCCAAACAAAAAGCTAGAATCCTGTTGGTTGTTTGCTTGTTTGTGTGCTTCATTATGAAGTAAATACTGTGTGGAAAAAAACTAAATGGACCTTTAAGGAAGGTAAAGGAAATTGAACAGCTAAGTAACATTTTAAGCTGAAGTCTCTTATTTGAGCAGTAATCTGGACATTAGCAAGATATAATTTCTCCAGCTCCTTTCCAGCTTCATTAGGAAATCTTTTGTGCACACTGTAGTAAGGAGGGATTTTCTTCACAGCTTTGGGAGGTTTTTTCCACTGGGCTGCTATCAAGATTTCCCAGGAAAATACATGCATTAGGAAGGACTCAGTGTGTGTCACTCTGGCTGTTGCTACAGGTGAGATCTTATTCCAGTGCTGTGATTTTGTTTCTTTATTCCCCATATCCACGCTCTCTAGACTGAACAGTAAAGGCTCTCAGTCCTCTTCCCACTGCAGCAAAATGGAGCTTACTACTAAGGAAATTACAGATCTTCAAAATACACAGCTCTCAAAATGAAGACCAGTTTAGTCCAACCAGGAGAGTCCCATTAGGCAGGACATGTAGCAAGGACTTCAGAGCAACATGAACTAAAATATCAAGCATGCAAAAATGAGCTTAATGACACAAGCAAACAGGAATATTAAATCACGTTCCCACTTTTCAGCACAGCATCTTCATATCCCTTTCTAAAAACTATTTTGAAAAGTGCAAGCATTACTACATTTAGTTAACATACTGCAGCATATAACAACTTGTGGCCCATAATCTTTTATAAATATATGTCCCTAAACAAACATATAGCTATTTTATGTGTGTGTACATGCATAAAATCAATAGAAAAGAGATCTTATCTGAAATTTAATATTCAAAGAGTAAACAAAACCTGACTGAATAAATTTGTTAACAGTAGTGGGAAATAGCTGGCTTGACAGAACTGTGAACTTGCTTAAGGGCAAAGCTTACAGTTGCTTGTACTTCCCATAGAGACTTTGCCATTACTACTTTAAGTAGGTAGTATATAAAAAACAAAGTACTTTCCAAACCCAGTATGAATTCTTTCCCTTCACCTTTGGGTAAAGGGGGAATAGGCTTATTCTCCAGCGTAAATCTGAGAGTAATATGGTTATTTTTCCAGCCAAAAAGCAACACTGGTTATCACGCACACATTTTCCTTACTACGGCTATGATCCCTTTCTAAAATGAAGTAGCACTTGCAAGCTAAACAGAAGGATACAACTAAGTGTTCATAAGGCTGTGGACGCTACATCACTGTTTAAGTCATTTATGTGTTAGAGCATTTAATACTCAAACACCTGTAAGCAATTTCCTGTGCTATCCTGACCACTGTTCAGAATTATTTATATATAGGTATCTGTGGATGTGTACTTATGTATTCTTGCATGCTCACAAGAGACTCTTACTGTACTGCCAAGCAGCTGTTGACCGCTCTTGTCGGTAACAAAGATTTATATTTTTTTCACTGTATTATCCCACAAAGTGGTGAAGATTTGTTCATAAGTTTAAAAATAAATCCTAAGTAAAAATTCCTGGTTATTGCACTTTAAGAAGTCCAATTTGGAAAAGGAGAAGTAGTAAAACTGTAGATTGGTATAGAGGTAGAAATCATAAAATATCTTCAAAATACTTCAATTAAATGTAAGAAAGTCAGGAACTGTTCCAATTTTTATTATACTTAAAATGCTGTAGGTGGGAACACTACATATTTGTTAAAATATTGACCCTAGTTTATACACCAAAAGCAATGAACACAAAAGTGAGTAAAAAAACCCTATGTGTTAGTTGCACAGTCTGAGGCACTGTGTCCTACAAATTTTGCAACTATGAACTATGAATTAATTTAAGGTTCTATAGTTAAAAACTATGTTTTTGTTTATTCCAAGATATGGATTCCTCATAATTTTTCATAATGAAGAGAGAGATCATGTGAAACCAGTGACACACTCAAGTCCATTCATCCTTGGAGAGATACTATATTAGTGGCCACATAACCGCCCAAAAATTTATCATGAAAAATACCAGCCCAGGAGGTAATTTCAGAGAAAAAGAAAGTAGTATATCACTATGAAAGCTAAATATTCTTTGTCGACTATGAAGATCAAAATCCTAGTCAGGACTAAGGATCACTACCTTCTTGGTGTATTCATTGCTAGTACATTCTGTATATAGAACAAATAATATCATAAAATTTTCTATTTCAAGTTGCAATAGCTAATTTAATTCAATGTCATTTTCCCTGATGGAAAGAGGATTTCTTTTTGTCAAAACCATAGCAGAAATTGGTGGTGACTTCCATAACTTCATCTTAATACATTTTATATAAAAATATTAAAACAGAAATCCCAAATCTTCCATTTGGACATTCACTTTTTGCAACAAAAGTTGCATTCTTTTTGTAATATTGTTTTGAAAGATTACAATATTATCCTGAAATAACCATGAAACTGTTCAAAGTCAGAAAAGTTTTAACTAAAAGTTTAAACTAAATACCTGTTTAACTAATAGCTCTAACTGTTAAATATTTAAGAGATGATCTTTTAACAAAATTTTTCTTAAAGGGTATATCTTCTGCTCTTGCTTTATACTTGTTAATATTTACCCATAGCATATAGTCATCTTTAATCCACGAAGGTTATTCATGCAACCTATGCGCTGATCTGAAAAATAAAACACAGCTAAACGCTTATTCTTTGGCTAACTTGGGGAAATTTCTAGGTATTGGGTTTCTTCAACTGGAGAAGTCTCTAGCTGAAATAGAATTTAGCTGCCTGTGATGAAAAATGAGTATGTTTGGAGATTTAAGCTCTTCCTGACAGACTCTTTACACAAAGACAGTACTTCTTGTGTAATGGGTAATAATATGCATTATTGTTCTGATGTGTCATGAACTCAGCCATAAAAGCCCCAAATACAGTATCTCTAACACTAGGACTACCATTTTATTCTTATTATTTTTTATTATTATTATTATTTTGAAAATTATTCTTTCAGCTCAAAACACCGCTGCCTAATGGATACAGTCCTTATTAACCAAATGTAAATTTGTATGGTATTGGGATCACATTGTTAAAACATTAAATAGACAAAACTACCTGTGCCACGATAATTCTATGTCTATCTCTAACTGCATTTTAATGCATATATATGCATGAAAAAGATAGGTGAATGACCCAAGCCACAGAACATCCTGATCATATCATGATTCTGAACAGGAAAAATGTGAAATTCTCTTGTAACAAGGAGAATTTTTCCTCTTTTCTGAGATGGAAGCTCTTTGCTAATTCTTCTCATTCAGATGAAAGTTAGTGTTCAAGCACACAACTCACTGGAATTCAAGTGTACTGGGTGATAATCCTGGTTTACCTACACACTTAACGCACTTGTGCCTGAAGCTATCATATCTACCATGGCTGTACAATATGACATTTCTTATCTGCCTCACAGCAGTGTTGCAGGGATTAATTAGTCCGTGTTTAAAATTATTCCAGTGCTTAAAATCTCTGCTGAGGGCAAGTGGCAACTGCAACCACTAATTATCCCTACAAACATGCACTGATTTCTCTGTTCACCTGAAAATTGCTCAGCATCAGTAGGCTGACAGTTTTTTCTTTCCAGGAAGTATATACCAATAAACCTATACAAGTCTTTCAAATCTAATGTATTATAATGTATTGAAATAAGGTAAAAAAAGCTCTCCTCTAACATTACAGCCCATCATAGCTCGTAAATACATTTCACTGTCATCTTTATGATATATTTGATGCTGTCCATAACGACGATAAAACACTCAAAAAACCCAATAACCACACCAACCTGAAACACTAAAGAAAACAACGAATAAACAAGCTCTATTTTTGAGATCAAATTGGAGACCAAGAATTTAGCACAGTTGACTTTTGGAAGGTTCAAAATGCATACATGTTTTTTCACCTGGATGAATTTCAATACAGTTTAGTATGGTCTAAATACAAAAGTAGATGAATGTTTCCCATTCTGGGTATATCCAAACATCTCTCTGCCTCAAACACTAAAAATCTTAAAATTTTCTGTTGATCTCACAATCTTGTCATGAATTCATGCAATTATGGCACAAGTAAAAGCCACATCAGATCCTGACAGCAAGCAGTTTCCCAACTGAAACACAAGCATTATCATTTCCGTTTTTCTGCTTGAAAGCTATAAAAGCATTCCTCAAGAGAAAACAACATTCTCAAAGTGAAGATAATCCCTCAGAAACGCTAAACAGAATCACAGCAAGCCAGTTGTCTAGAATATTTTTTGCATAAATTGTCGGAATCTATACTGTCTGTATACGCCAAAGTTCTGTTAAGATGTATTATGTGTACATTGTGTTAGTGGTCACATATGCACAGTCATATTTCTGTGCAAATGAATGCAAGATCTGGCCTCTCAGATGGAAGAAATACACATTTTTCAGTCTGTTATGACTCTGGGTAAAGGTGATACTCTATTGTTGGCATTGCACTACCCTTTTTTTTCCTTCTTTTAAGGCATAAAATTAGATAAAAACATTCACACATACTAAAAAGCTAATTACATATAAGTGACAACAAACCTTCTGGACAAAATAGAAATTTGGCAGGCATTAAGTGGTGCTTCTTGTAAGTGCAGTGTTCCCATTCTCTGTGCCATTTCAGGGCTTCTGATTTGGGGAAGAAAACAAGGGTAACAATGAAAATCTTATTAAGAAATACTTTTACTGACTGGGGCACAGAGATCATCAGAGGTCCTCTCTAGGCTACAGGTGTGCTTACATGTATGTTCGACTAGCCCTTATTTAATTAGCACAGCAATACGAATAGCTTGATTTTACAAACCTACACACACATCAGTAGCCCACCCAAATAATGACACAAGACTATTCACTTCAATTTGTTTTTTCAAAAACATGCTTGTTGTTCACAAGCAGAAATAATTTCCTTTCACCACAGACTGAGTAAATAGATTGTGTCTCAATTATTTATGTGCTTTTGGATTTATCATATTTTTACCTTAATAATTTATCAGATTTCCACGAAATCTATATTTATCTGGGTTAACCATACTTTGCAATGAGTCCCTCATCTGTTTCTGAATGTCTCATTTCTCTCCTCTTTATTAATCCCTTTTACTACTGAAGTTTGGCATGCTCTAAGTGGAGTAATTCCAGGTATAAATCCAATACCATGGTTCAGTTACAACACAGCAAGTCAAACTGTAATTTCTTTGCTTTACTATGTATCCCTTACATGTTAATTCTCCTTTATCTAAACATTTATGGAAAGAGGGAGCTTCGACTCTTTCTTTTTTTTGTGCACTAATAAATTTAAAATGTCTTTGCAGTTCTCAATCAACCTTCCTTAAGAAGTAGGTGCCCATGAAATAATCATACTCCTCCCCATTGCCACAATTACCTTTAGACCTATTTTAGCACAAATATTTTTCAGGTTTTTCTCTTGGGAAATAGATTATTCTAATTATCTGCCTTCTGCATTTCTCTAAGCAGTTTTCAGGCCACTTCAATCTTAAGTCATATAAACAAAATCAATGGAGTCTACTCCATGGCAACTCTGCCATGATCTTATGTTTAAGTCAGTGCGAATAATTAAGGAAAAAGTAATATAAATTTTAAAACTCAATACTTTCAAAGCATTTGCTTGCTGCTTTGTGTGTATTTAAAATTTTAGAAGATTCATCCAAGAAGAGGTTTCCCAATGCTTTATTAGGCATTGGTTTATTCCTCCTGCCAATAACCTATAAAAAAGGTTAATCTAAGAGTCTTACCCTATTTTACTATCCTGAAAGAAGAAGAAAAAAAAAAGTTATGCATTTCAAAGCTTTGAAATCCTAGAGCTTAAGAAAAACATTTTAAAGAGAAAACAGTGCCCACCTGCAGCTTCTACTTATATTTGTTTAAATAATAAAAAGAGTGCCACAGCCTTCTCAAGTCCCTGCATTTGAAAGCTCACAGTTTTAGACTGACTATACTGCAACACCAGCATAGACAACAGAGCTACTAAGGGATGCACGACAGAGAAAGGCGATTTTAGTTCCCTAAAGGCTTATCTGACTCCTAAAGGTAAACAAGCTTTATAACAGGAGGAGAAGCAGGAACAACTCCTATTGTATTAAAAGGTATATAAAGGTTTTGGCATGCACATTCTGTAATATCAAAAGGGGAAAATGACATTCAGAAGAAAAAGATAGCTTAAACAGCACGCCAGTGATCTGGCCAGAAAAAAAATCCTGAACACGTTCCCATTAGCGCAGTAATGTATGGAGTTTTGCAGCATATGCTGAGGTTGCAGTTGAAGCGCTGTGTTTGTCAGCTTTGCGTCTGGAAGCTTTTCTGGCTTCCTTCTGTGCAGCTGTAGGTGCTGACCCTACTGTTGGAAGAAGTAGATAAGCAAAATGTTTTAATCCGTACATTAATTATTAAAATTCGTATCGTAAACAAATATTTTATGAAACTAAGTTATTCCAAACAGATTCTTTTCTTTGCCCTCATTCCCCTGTTACACCACTTAAAGCAGTGTGTAATTGTGTATTGTTTCTCATGCGAGGGAACCTTTTAAGGAAAAAACCATGAATTATGCATGGCTACTACAGTGGGACACTGCATAGTTACACTTCATGAGCTGTGGAGATGGCAAAGTCCATATAAAATTGCGGAACAGAAAAGCAAACATACTTTTCCTAGAAATACATTTGTGAAGGTACGGCTGGATTAACTGTCATTTAATTTCTGTGCATCTTCTTCTATTTTTTCCCAAGGGAAACTGAAGTGATAATAATGAAAGAAAATGAGATGGTGATAGGAAAGACATGTAAAATGCGCATTATAAACATCAGTGGTGGCCATCTAATGTCAGAACAGCAGATCTCAATCCCAAGCACCTCTCCAAGAAGCAAAGAAAAACCATGATAATAATGTTTTGCTGCTAGGAACAGAGGTCTAAGGTGTCCCAATGCCAATGATACAAAGATATTTATAAACTGAAGAGATTTTCAACCTAGTTCTCTTATCTTCAAAGAATATTGAGTGATGATATTATATTCCCAAAGAAGAATTTGCCTTACCCTGTAGTTTCAGTTTACATTTGTTCCTTCAAAAAACTTATTTCCAGGTAAAATCCATTGAAAAAACATTTTCGAAAAAACCTCATGGGGTGCAAATATTGTCCCAAGTATTACTGAAAATATAGAGAGTGAGGCAATATAGCTACAATATAGCTATTATGGTCATTCCTGTGTCTCCATAAGAAATGGATATTGCTCACTTCAGCCATTTGGGGAGTAATTGCACCGAAGTTCAGGTGTTTTCAGAGACTGAAGAGCTTGCAGAAAGGGCAGGGGAACAAATAACGAACAGAAAAAAACACCACTAAAAAAACCCCCCACAACCAAACCCCAAGAAACAGAACTTCTCATCTTCTTTGCCATACTGAGATGACAGAAGGACAACCTCTCAGCAGTGTTTGCTCTCACCCCCTCTCAGATGACAGTGGAGCAGTACTTTATCCCTCATTAGCGTGCAGGGCCTCCACACCCCGGCATGCTCCAGTTATCCATGCTCCATTAATCCATAATATCCATTAAAATGTAGTCACATGGGGCAATATTTAACCCATCACTTGATCATTCTCTCTTGAAATCACTTCCCACATCCTTATTGTCTCATGGCTGCGTTCCAGAGCTTCCTTGCTTTCTTCTCTGCTCCTACTTTTTTGCGTCTCCAGCTGGCCATGTCCCAGCTCTGATCCCATGCAACTCAGCAGTTAGCATTTCATTCCTGCTTTTTGCATCTTCCCCCTAAGGTGAGCATATTCCAGTATTTCATCTGCCCTCCTTTACACAATCAAGAATCAAGAGTTCAGATCTCTCATTTTCACCAGAGGCCATTACTAATAATGGTTCTAACTGGATCTCACTCCTGTCTATTTAACTAGTGTGTATATTAAATGTTAGCTTATGAGACCCACAGTGGCAGGCTGTAGACTAATTTATGTTTAATTAAAACCTGTTTTAACAGTACAGAGTTAATACGTGGTGGAGTATTATTAAATAAAATGCACTACCTCCGTGTTTTTAAACTTGAAATTTGTTTAAAATATCCAAAGCAGTTGCAGGAATATACACCATCAATATATGAACAGCAGTGATCATGATCAAAACATTGGGAATTTGCAAAAGGAAAAAACAAAAAAAAGCTTGCCAAGATCTTTGGAGTTAAATCAGCAGTAAATTATTTTTGGCAAGAAAACAGAGGAATTATAGAGCCATAAGACAGATTAGAAAGCAAGGCTTCCTTTTCATTTATGATGCAATGCTTGTCAGACCAGCTTTGTTCCCATCTCCCATGAAAAACTTATTTCACAGTCTAGTATTTAAGACCATTCTAGGCATTATCAACATCAGGACTTTACAGTTTTGCTGGCTAAAAAGAGAAATGAATGCAGCTAGTCCAGGCAGCCTGCATATATGGTATCCTGACAGGGCAAAAAATTCAACAAAATTTCACTCCAAAAATTCCATACAAATGGCATAATATCTATTCAGGCATGCAACTATCAAAGTTACAGAGTAGTAACTCTCGTCTCCATTTTTCCATGCACTATTATCATAGCATCTTGTGTGTATTTAAAATTGAAGCTTGCATGACTGTTTTTCCACAAACTCTCTGCCAAGAAAAGATTCAGTCCAGCAACATGACCCTTTCCCATTCTTATCTGAACTTAAGAATGGCTATTCAAACCAACATCCTTCATAGGAAACTTCCAAGCCAGACAAGAGGTTTAAGACAAAGGAAAACACAACACAGTATGAACATTTTTATGGCTACTAAAAAAGGAAGATCACCAGTGTCTCAAGCTGCTATGTTCCAAGAAGATAGCAAGTAATATGAATTGAAACTACACTGTAATATAATGTTCCTGTGGCTCCATCCTACTTTAACTGTTTCTGCCATACAAGGAAATTGTGATCCATCTGTTGGATAGATACTTAAGGAAAATGACTCCTTGCAGGAATCAGAGACTATTTGTGTGGGTGGTATTTAAGGTCCTACAGCTTTAGCTGGGTGTGTTGACACAAAATGACATTTAAAAGGAGTAATATTAGCCTAGCAGGAGTTACATAAAACAAAATATTCTTCATCTTTTTATCACTGTTTCAGTATGCTGTGAAAAATTAAACAGATATTTTTAGTACCTTTTGTGTGATGCATAACAATGAAAGAAGCAGATTTATACAAACTCATAAGGACAAGATTAAGGCAACAGAAATAGACTAGACCATTTAATATAAAGACTTACCACTGTTTGAGGGTAAGTCTATTTCTACCAGGACTAGGGTCAGTGCAAAAAATAGTAATGCACAAGCATCGCTTCAGACAGCCTTCAACAGCCTTGTTCTAAAATAAGTTCTGACAATTTAAAATGTATCAACCACAAAATAGCTTTTGAATGTCACGGTTTCTTAACTGTAATGTCCTACAAATGCTTTCACACGCCATGAAATCCTAAATTGCTTTAACATATACAAAATAGGTAGGCACACCTTTCAGTTCATGAGAGTCAAATCAGACAGCCTTCTATATTTGGTTGTAGAAATTGTAAAGTAATTTATTCTTGAATTATTTAGAATTAGCTACAAGAAGCTGAAAGCAATCTCAGACACCTACTCTAACACACTTCTCTTGTTTTGGGCTTTGGTTGTGGTGTTTTTTAAAATGATTATGCCTGCCTCTGAAAAAGCCAGCCTCTCTCATTGCCCCACTTTCAAAACATGAACATCCTCCTGTCTGCGTTTTTTTCCTATGAGGCTCTGAACTTACAGGGATTTAAATACATTTTCAAGCTGTCTAGGTAGGGACCTGCTGCACTCAACACAAGCCTCACTTGAAGTACTTCGTGCTCTATACAGTCAGATATCCTCCACCTTACACATGCATCATTAAACAGAAACCTAATTAATCAATATTGTTAAAATAAACATGGTGCCATTTCAAAACAGAATGATAACCACTTCTTTCATGAAGCATTATAATGCTCAACAGCAATACAGGTTTGCTTATTTTATTATCTATCACAAGTAGTGTTAAAACCAAAGAGAAACAAGGATTCATGGCAGTCAGCACTTCATAAATTAAATAATAATATTAAGTATTAGTCTGAACACAAAAGAGCACTCCTGTTTTTAAAAGATTTAATTTACTTTTTCTGTACAACACAGAATTAAGAAAAAACAAATCCAGATTTTCAAGTGTTGTGTGATCTGCGATAAACTTGTACAAAACCTTCCAATACCAAATTGTTATTAGGTTCCTGTAGCAAATCAAAGTAGCAATAAAATTACTACTTCTTCTTAAAAAGTGATTAAAAGAAAAGCAGATCAGGGTCTGGAGTAGCAGATACCTCATGCATTTTAAGGAAGCCGATCCAGAGTTTTGTCTCAGACAAGAACATCAAGATAAAATTGGTCTCTTTACCAACTTCAATAGAAATTAAACCATATGATTAAAACCATGTATATTTTTAGATTTTGAACTGACTCTTGTTCTGTTCATCTGTTCCCACACAGCAGATCTGCCAGGGTAACCTCCAATCTCACCAGCCGCACCTGACTCACCTTTAGAACCATCTTTATATAGCATATCTGCTGTCCCTACCATTCCAATGGCTGCCTTTATTCATTTAGCAGGATGCCCATCTGGGCTTCTTCTTTAGACAAACGAAAACATTCTTGGGTGCAACCATGTCTCCCAGGTTTGTTTCTGAGGCCACAGACAGCTCTGAAGTTTCCTCTGCAGGTGCCCACTCTTCCCTTCCATAACTAAATCATAAGATTAAAAACCTGGCTAAATCCACAAAACTCACAGAGATAAGTACTCACCAGTTACAGTAGTTAACAATATGCAGACATCCATTTAACATACCTGCATACATACATACCCCTCCCCCTACCCACCCCTTTGTACTTTAAAGTAAAATATTTTAAAACATTTTCCTCTTTCATCTGCTTGCCAGCTTTTGGTGCCTCTTGAAAATGTAGTATCACAGACATCTAGGGAAAAGTTTAATTCCATTCCCAACTAAAGCAGTTTTGATTTTATACTACTGAAGAAACACAAAACTTGCCAGGTCTTGCATCTCAACAGATTACATTTTGCTTTTAAATCCACTTTTTTGATTAATTGAATGGAGCCCTCTGCATAAGCAGAAATGTAACTCCACAGATACTACGGCCATATCTGATTACAGAGACAGATTATTGCTTTTGGCAATTTATCATAAAGGCACTGATGGCAGTGTCATATTTAAGGTCACATTGAGGCTCATATATTTCTTTTTCAAACTTTGAAGATTGAATTTTGGTTTAATATTTAACACAATACATTCAGAACAGAGATCGATCTTCTAAAATATTTGCTTATTAGGGTGTTTTCTTTCATGCTTAGGAAATGCATTAAAATAAAATATACCTTTAAAAGCCATTTCATTAAAATGTCAGTGTTCATCTCAGTCTCAACAGCTAATGAACTACAGACTACAAATTCCAGACAGCCAGACAAATATTTTCAGGCAGAGGGCTCTTGCAAATTTTAAGCACAGAGAAGGGCTTCATTTTCTAAACAGAAACTACCCAATTATTTCCATCATTTGATGCTGCCTTCTTAACTCCAAACCTCTTACGCCAGTGATTTTTGACCTCAGATGGTTTTTTATCCTCTGCTTACCCAGATCTCAGCAGTATTTCTCCAAATGAAGCAGCACAGAAATATTAAAAAGATGCTGGGGTGAAAGTTGCTAAGGAGCAGAGCCGCAAGAAGGATGCCTGCAGTCACACCTTCTACTCACTTATGTCCCACTGCCAGTTTTTATTTCCTAATTAAAGTTTTTCCATTCCTTACAGACTATGTTTGTTTGCACATTTAATGTTTGCACCAAAAAATGTTGGAAAGATGAAGCAAATGAAGGACTGTGAATGGAAGATGGGGATGAAGGAAGAGACATGCTGGGGAAACACAGGTAGCTACAGAGGGCTTTATGGAATTTTCCAGACAATGAGCATTCTGATAGTAAAGGGAGATTTTGAAAAATCACATCACAGATCTATACAATAGCAACTCATGAACAGAATGGAGCTGATGCACCACAGCCAGAAAAGGAGAGGAAGGAAGAAAGATACATCTGAGGGACAGTGCTATTATAACAATAATAAAACTGCCAACAGCTTACACAGACACACAAAAACGGCATTATCCAAACATAAACAGCAAAATCCATGCCAGCCTTGATTTCCTTAGTTGCCTTCAAATAACACTTTCACTGACTCATTTAACAAACCTCAGCTGACCTCCAGTTTCAAAATGAAACACCCCCACCAAAATCCCATCCAATTAACAACACTTATCTTCCACCTTCCCATTTTCTGAACTACTGTCACTCAAGTACCTTTCTGCTGATCCCATATCCTCATTTCTAGTCACAATCAAGGTAAAAGCCTACAATTCTTTTTAATAGAACTTATCATTGAAAATAAAAATGCTCAAGAATGTAGTATGTGTTCTCTGCTAAAGAACACATAACCACACCAGACCAACAATCTCCATCTTCCAGCTGGAGATCCGATTGCCTTTTATGGTTGTTTACAGAAAATGCACGTCTAGAAAGCGTCAAGTTAGCTTGTGGAAGAGCCATTTCTATTGTTAATCAATATTACATTCCCTCCTGCATTCTGAGTGCCACACTCAGCTTTTTAATGAGATTCACAACAAACGAACAAATATAATGTAGAACAAGAAATGGCCGAACATGCTCTTTTAGTCAGAATTTCTCCAGGTGCAAAGGCTAGTCTTGGAACAAAATGTTCTTGTGCAGCTTTCCGAAACCACAGAAGGCATTTGCAAAGCCATCCCCATCAGTTGCCTCTCTCAACCATGGTACTACACCTCTGCTAAATTCAGCCCAGCTCTAGAGGCAGCTGGAGGGGAGGGAAACTGGCAGCTGCCTGCCTCCAGCTGGCAGGGAATCAAAAGAGCTGCTGAAACCATTTTGATGCAATTTCAATGAAAAAGTACAACAGTGTAGCTTTTCCCTCAACTGGTAAATATTAGGGAAAATATATTTACAGGCCAAGAGAGAAGCAATGAAAAAACAAAACAAGCAAAAAAATCCAGCTCTAATATTTGCCCTGTATGTAACGTGTATACCTCAATATCGTAAAAGTTGAAGAACTTATTACACAACAGAACAAAACTAATAAATATATTTCTTTCAATATTGAGTGAACACAACTTTTATTGCACCTCCCTGGTCGAAGAAACCTGCAGACAATAAAGTAAGTAAATCTTAATCTTACTCCCCTATGACTACCAACAACCTTCTGACATGTTTTCTAAGATGGTGTTAAAACTTTTTATCTTTCTACAACTTTAACTAAATAAAATTCCCAATTAATGCAATTTGGCATATGCCAGCATTATTTTTCTCTGCCTTTTGACCACCAGTACATGCAACTTTATATATCATAATTCTGGTCCCTTTATTGTGCCATGAAAGGGAACACTGGTTACACTTCAAAAATTTAGTAAATATTTTTTGGATGCCAACATGATGAAACTACTAAAATGGTTCAAGTCAACAACCTTCCCTAAAGTGCTAATTAAATGTCATTGCTCATTCCTCAGACAACAAAAATAATAGAAGCTGCATGTAGAGTGCTCTTAAAGTTAGTTCTCTGGGTTTATAATGAATCCATGAGAGTTCTTCTGCAATAAATTATAATACTGATGCCAAAAGCAAATTGCAGGACATGAGCATGTTAGCCATCATCCTGATCACCAAAGAAAAATCCCTGTCTGAAAGTGAGATGTGATTCATAACCCAAAGGCAAACCCTGAGGGAGCCCAAGATGTCCCACTAATGGTATAAAGTGTTTGCAGTCCATTATGAAGAACCTCTGTGAATATTAAAGCTTTGATCTCCAAGATGTTAATTCAGTGAAAATAACTTTCAGCACTGCCCTGACAGCAGAATGCCTGACAACTGCATCAGCAAGATGTGCTAAAGATTACATATGATATGTACAAGGGAGGCAGAGACAGTGGTACTGACTGGCTTTTATCAGCATTAATTTGGGATAACAACCTTCTCTGCCTCTAAGAGCTAACAGCTGAATGAGTACCGTAGCATTTGATTAGAAACTTCACCAAGGCTTCAGTATCCTCCACCAGAAGCAATTTCAAGGTAAGGAAATTAAGTATAGAGGACACTTACATGAGCTAAAGGCAAAAGCTGAAAAATGAAATTACACCAAAAGGCTAATTACCAGTGTCCAGGAGTCTTATAAAAGGAGTGTCTCGAAACAGCTCTCGCTGGGAAACGTCACCAGGGGAACAAGAAAAAAGATACATTCACAGTGTCAGCCACTCCAAAACAGGAGAAACTGCAACTTCTCCTTGAATGGCTTAGCGGGAGAATAAGTTCCAAATGGTTTTGTCAAGCTGAAGACATGCCCTGAAATCAACAAACCATTCAGCAAAAGTATGTCTGAGGACAGCACTTAATCTGGAGAAGAAAAATGCACAAGCACCAAATGGCAAAAAATTGGTAGTTACTGCAGTTTCACAATGACCAGCATATGAATGTAAATCAGTAGTGCAACACTGTTCCAAAAAAGGCAAACCTGATTTTTTGATTTATTAATGGGCATGGAATTCATGACAACTGGAATGAAATCTGTCAACTTTTTTGGTCACAGATGGATTTTTTACCTAATAAAGGGATCTACAACATATATCCTGAGAAAAGTTCAAGGAATTAAGACTTTTAAAATTTGCAAACACTCAAATGATTTTGGAAAGACATGGCCATTTATCTCCTCATCATAAAATCTTAAGAGAAATGTCATCAGGTCTTTCTTCATGTCAGAGCCATTTCCACATGTCAGTCTACAGAAGCAGGACAAGAATCATCATTTCCATTTGGCAAAAAGACCTAGAGTTAATACCAGGAATATCTTTCTAATGATTATAGCAATTAAAGACTGAAACATGGCAAAGTACTCCTTTGGAATCTACTCAGCCATAGGTACTTACTAACAGCATAGTGAGCTCCTGAAACAGATGGTCTCACTATACTTTCTTCAGTCTGAACACCAGGGATTAAGCTAGGTGATCCCCATGTCCATTCTAAACCTGCATTTTCACTCTTGCTGTCCAGTCTGGAAAACAGACTTCTGACGCTGTCTGAGGTTACCCAAATTCCTGAGGTTCTTTCATTACCTCAAACACACGTATATGAGATAGGAAAATGGACATAATACTAGAAAGTAGCTTCCAGTAAGGCCATACAGGTTCTATATCTGGCTATCATAGCTAACACAGCTATTCACAGATGTGCTTATTGTGAATAATGAACCTAACTCTTGGTAAACTTTCATCTGCTGCCAACACACATAATTTATGAGTGTAAACAAACAGGGGATGGAAAAGTGCACATGAGAGAAGTTAAAGTGATATGGCTAGGATGCAGGTTTTATTCATATAAGTATGTTTGAGCCTCTTTCCTTCTCTTCAATGCAACACAAAAAAACATAGGCGAGAACTCTTCAGTGATATGTAGATTGGATATTTCCAATCAGCTACTATGTTGATTTGTTTACTTATTTATGTGGGGGAAAGTAAATATAATTACATAATAAACAATGTTATATTGCAGATAGAAAGGTAACCATCATACTCTTCAAAACACAGGACAAAAACTAATCGCACAATGTCAAAAAGCTCTAGCTTTTGTTTGCCTCCTTTTAAGTAACAACTAAGCAAGGAACTAATTAGCCTCTGTGCAGTCATCTATACTATCAATCCCAACTGCATTTAGATATGCCATCAATATAGTAATATACTCTGAAAACTGGGGTGCCAGGTTTATCATTCTTTCTGGGAGATTTTTTTTCCATTTTCTTTCCTTTTACATACAAATGTATCAGTTTTAAAACATGTCAAAATGTTCTCATTTGGCTCATGAAAAGTGACACTAACAAGACAGTCATCTGATGGGATAATTTGCTCCTTAGCTGATTAAAAAAATGCATCACAGATACAATAAAAAACCCCACATTTTGCTGCCTGCCAAGACCTATCACTTAAATGAATACAGTCCTTTTGACACAGAATAGTTAATTTTCATAAATTATTACTGACTGAATGTAGAGTTATCCAAGTGACAGAATGTATTCTCATGAGAAAACACAAGGGATCCATTTATTGCTATCTTTGTGTTTATATTGCTCTCTCCTACCTTTGCATCTGCTGCTGCCTTCACAGTTAATATAGCTGTTTTACAATGAAAAGCATGTATTAACACAGTACAAAGTTAAAAGGGAAGGCTCCTGGTTTTTATTCTTATTTAATACTCAAGAATCTTGACTAGTTAGTCACAACACCGTTACAGAAATGAGTTAATGTTATATAATCTTTATACAGAAATTATTGGTTATAGATAGAGATCTCAAATTTCACTTTCTACATTGAAAAATCCTTCATTAGCCATTACAGTAATGCAGCACTGTTTTAATTTTTAAAAGTCCGTCTATAGATAAAAAAAACTGATGTATTTTTTCAAATTTTGTTTTATATAAGTAACTTTGTGGCAATCCCACAAAGTGCTAGAAAATACCAAACCTAAAACCCCATTCCTTGTCATGCTCAGTCTTTAATCCTGATCTTCATGGAAATCACCAGGTAAAACAGGATTTGACAATCTCAACATACTTTACCTACAAAGAGGATGACTGAGAAGAATTACAGAAAGGAACACAAGCTCCTCCTTAGGTCCTTTATCTAGTCTGTTTTCATACTGTTCAGAGCCATCATAAAGGATTAACCCCCCAAATATATCATGCTATTGATTCACTCTATTAAAAAAGCCCTGTATGGTAGTGGTACGATTCAAAAGTTTAAGATGTGTAAGTCTGTTAAAAAAACCAACTGCAGCAGGAACAGAACAGGACGTCACACAACATGTGATGTATTAACCACTTTAAAAGAATTGAAAAAAAATTGTACAAGACCAGAAATTAGGAAAATATTAACAGCATTTATTGCCAAGCAGTCATACTTCCAAGCCATTTAAGCAGTCATATTTTTCAAATATATTAATATGAATATTTGTGCATATTTGTTATTTGAATTCATTGTCAATAATTCTTCATTATTTAGATGTGCATGCTTCTATAGCTCTGCATAAATTCCAGACCTAGATTTTTCTGATATGTGAAGACTAAGGGCTAGGCACGAGGAATAAGACAGGAATAATACATAGCAAGTAGACCCTTGTAACAATAGTAGCATTTGTGGTTTTTCTTCATTTGACTTTCATCACCCATGTCAGGAAATTCTGCACAATTTTTATATTAAAAATTAGCCTCATTAAAAGAGCATTCTGAAAACCTTATTGAAGGTAATCTGGAAATGACTGATGAGTTCTTCATCTCCTACAATATTAAAGAAATGCCAACAGAACACACTATGTATCATCAGCAGATTAGACTGTAAGTAGATAAGGATGACTTCCTAATCCATATGGTTATATTTATGTTACTGATTTGAAAGCATAAGATGTCTTTCCTGCAAAAAATCCCATTATTTACTGCTTAATGACATAACAAAAAGACTGGGCTATGGGAAAAGATATTGAATTACTTTTAAATCCTCTGATGCCTCTTAATGCAGACACAATTCTTTCGCATTTTAAAAAATGATGTATTTTTTGGTTTCATTCTTAATTCTCACATTTGTATTGTTTCTTCATTGTGCTGCTACTTGGGTAGAGCAAATGCATCAGCATATGTATTCACCTGACACATCAAGAGTCATGGCTATGATACAGTGGGACTTTTCCTGAAGAATTTTTATTGTTGTTAGTGTTGGTTAAACTACCCCAGGACCAAAACCACCCCACAGAGGAGCATAGGAATTATGAGCTCTTGCCTATAGTGGGTGCCTAAGGACCTCATAGTTATTATGCTGCTGGCTGTGAGCACTTCAGCTTCCCACTTTGTGTTTTTAATAGCAAAGGGTTGAAGGAGTAATGGGGAATTTTGTGAAAAGGACATTATTCTGAGGAAAGCCACCAAAGTTTAATCATGTGGACACCCTGAAAATACAAAAAAAACCCAGAAAAGTTATATTGGTGTTTCCAGCAGAATAAACCATATGATTCTTTAAAGTAAGGCAGTTTGAACTGTTCGCAGTGAAGAAAGCTCAAATGTGTCTATTTTAATATTGTTCCATTTTTGGTGAAGCTTTTTTCAGTGCTGCTATAAATGGACCATTTTTACAGTGAAAGTAAACCCACTTCACCATTACCTGCTTCAGTTCTTTTAAATAAACACTAGGGGGGAAGAAGCTACCAAACAAAAAAACTAACAGTTTTTTCCACATAGAAACTCTATATGCTTTCTTTAACTTTCTGTATTTACCCTCTTTGCTCTGGTTCTATGCAAAGCAATCACGTTAATTCAACAACAAACTGCATTTCTGTAAAATGAGGCAATCTCACCTCCCCATTTCCTAACTTAGCCCTCTCAGTACTATGCCCTACTGCTTCCCTTGCTCTGGTGCTCACATTCATCACATCTCTTGCCCAGATGGAATGGAAAATTTATAAACCCTGAAACTACAAAAGATCTGTTCATTTTCTACCAAATCTGTCCCCTGATCCATTTCACTACGGGACAGCACAAAACCTGGTGTTAGTACACAATACCTAGCTGAAGCAGATAAGCAAAAGGAAGGTCAAACTATTTCTGTCCATAGCAGAGTTCTTTCTTATACTATTTGCTATACTCTGTGTAATGGTCTCATTCTGGTGGGACCCAGAGCAGCAAGTGCTGTAATCTAAATGAAGTTTCCAAACTAAGTAGATATGTTAAAAATGTCATAAAACCAAATTATTATTAACCTGGTATAATATGGTAAATACTTTAGGATAGCCACATAGTTAAATCATCCACTCTAAATTAGCAATACCAACATTTTCTAGCCACAAAACATATTTCTACTCTCTAATCAATTATTCCAAAAACCTAGCTAAGTGCTGTTAAGGGAAAAATTATATTTTGAGTGAGTCTGTGGACAAAAGGCCAGATTGACTTCGGTCTCTATCCTTATCACTTCTGTGAAGGGCACAGAACAGAGAAAGATGCAAAACTCCCCTCTGTGGGTGAAAGGATGGGATGGTGGCCCCAGCCACCGAGAGAAAGGGCTATTCAGTGACAACTAAAGCCCTTTCTGCTTTGGCAACTCTATAATGGTCTTTGTGAAGGCCTAAGGAAACAGATTTTTTTATTATTATTACTATTATTACTAATTATCTGCATTGCAGTGCCAAAGAAATTAATAAGCAGATAATTTGTAAAGAAAGGGAAAGGCTCTGTTAGTCTGCTAACAAGCAAGCCATACAGCTGCCATTTATACCGCCGCCCTTTTAAAAATCCATGTGCTTAAAAGTTTCTATTATCTTATTGCTGTTTTGAAGAAAGCTTACTTCCATGAAGTTAGATATCTAACACCTTAATTTCACACTTTAATTTGTTTTCTTTCTTTAGAATAGAAAACCATAATAATTTCCTTAATGCGATACTTACCTCATTGTCACAAAGCTCATATAAAGTTTTCCAAACCTCTAAGCAACATCAACTTTGTTTTGTTTAATCATCTAGATACCAAACACTCAGCCATTTCTTATCACTTAATAGGGTCAGCTTGTAAATAACAGTTGGTTCTCTAAAGGGTTCAAAATCTATTAAAATTGTTTGGTGTTAGGCATTAAAATATGTCCTGCAGATGGCTGCACAATTTGTGTTTCCATTTTGTTCTTCTGGTATGTAACTTTTAATTTGTTTACTTTTTCCCTGTCTTGAAATTCAAAAAAACATATCAACACATTCTCAACACTATTTTAAGCAACCACAATTTCACATAACTTATTTTAATGCTTTCTATTTTTAGAAACAGTTCAAACACTTACATACATTTCCAAATGCTAACTTAGCTTAATCTGTGAATGAGACAGAAATTTATTTTACCAAACTCAGACAGAGAGGTTATGACCTGTCTTTTCATGATTCACTGATATAGCCAGCAACAAAACCAAAGAATCTTTTCATCATAATTTCAAGAAAATTTCCTGCCATTTACATAGTCTACTAAATAATCTCAGGCCATTTAGATGTAATCCCAAACAAACCACTGCATTCTCCTCTATTTTAAAGTTCTCTTTGAGATCTGCTTGCCACAGCACATCCCTTAGTACAGGGCCTAAGCAACTTTTTTTAAAATACATATTATGTTTAAATTAGGATAATTAATTTACACTTTTTCTACAACTAGCTCTTCTCAGTGTTTAAAAAAGGTCTCAAAAACATATTGGGCTCAAATCTGAGTGTTATGTTACATGCCAAGTGTTGCAATTCACAAGGCACCAAAAGTTTTCATGTGCACTTGTTATCTTCTGTCAGGCACAACATTTCTGAGAAACAAAAAGGAAACATCTTATACCTTGGCACTGGAGACACTTAGACCTTGCAGATGCACAGGGTTCAGAAAGTCACTTCAGCAAAAATAATGGGGGAATTTTGAAAATGCATTCCTCCCTCTTCTCTTGTGCAGCCAAGCTCAACCTCATTTAATCTGAAGTGCTGAAGTGTAAACGAATGGATTGTTATGATATATGCATAAATTCTTCGTTTTAATAAGAAAATCTGTTTGCCTTTGTAATTTGCTTAAAAAGCTAGTCTATTTAACAACATTTGGAACTAAAAAAACTGTAAATCCCATATTTCAAATTATAAATGTCTGGTATTTCTGTTTTTTGAATGCTATACCTATGCTTGCAAACTAGAGAATAGAAACAAAAACCTTACACAGAACTATCGTAAGCACAGGGAATGGATATCTTTTCTTTATCTTCAAATAATGCTTGAGACTAGCAAAAAATGTCTAGGCCTAGAAAAAAGCACTAAAGTTGGTAGATTAAAAATCTGATAAAAATTCTCAGTCTTTTGCAATATGATCACAATTTCTCAAGGATGTATCAACTCTAAAGAAAAATATGAAAGTTAATTTTTTGGGGGATAGGATGTAAGTTTGGACAGACTATTTCTGTTGAGGTGACTCAACTAATTAGTACTTACAGGGATTTCGTGGTATTTGGGATATGTAGTCCCTGCAGTACTCCCCTTTCCTGTTCTTCTGCAATGAAAAATTTCTTCAATCTGTTTTGGTTTTTTTCTTTCAGCTTTTCTCCTCTTTCTGCTCAGAAGATGAAAGCTCAATTTGGCACCACATGAGGAGTTGAGCAAGGATTTAATTTTTTAAACACTGCAAGTGTTAGAAATAGAGATTTGATATGAGCTTTCTTTTGAATTGGCATGAGTAATTCTTTTCCTTGCTCTACACTGAGTTTTTCTAGAAAAAAGAGAAAAAAATGTTACATCAAATTTCTGAAGAAAAAAAAAAAGGTCATTAGCTCAATCAGGAACATCTGGAATACCTAATTTGAGGTCAAGGTCACAGAGGCCTCTCCTGTATCTCCTGTCTGAAAAAGTACATTCCTTGTACACCATCTGCTTTTTCAGATCTCATCTCTTTTTTCAATTTGGAACTGATGTTATGATAAAATACTCGTGTAGCAAGGATATAAACAATAGAGAAAGCACTGTCAGTACTGATTTTCTGTACATCCACTAAGGAAAGAAGACCAAAAGCACTACTGAGATGGAGTAACATGATTTACTTTAATAAAAGAAATGAGATTTTAGAGATATAAAGACCTAGCAGCCTTAAGCAAGTTTATCTTGTGATTTCTCACAATATGTTAGGATGCAGAGATGGTGACCAAGAAATGCAGGGTAATGAATTAAGCTGAATCAAGTTTCTGGAAATACTACTTTTGATTTGGGCTTTCTTTAGCTTTACAACTCAGTTTCTCTACCTAGTCCTAATGAAAAATAAAAACAAAACCTCTTTGGTTTAACTGCTCGAAATGCCTACATCAAAAGAACTCTACAGAAGCCAAACACTCCATTTACTTCACTTTAAACTTCATTGAAGAGCTCTTCTGAGGGTGAATACTCCTGATAGAAAGAAGAGGTTGGAAAGCTGTTTGAAAATGGAATTCCTTTGTGTTTAAGAGCACATTCTAAGCAGCAAAACTTCAAACTGTGCAAACAGAAAAGGAACAGTCTAAAGCCATTGTTTACCTTGAATACAATGAAACATTCAGAAACTCTCCATGTCAATACTTACACTAACTTGTTTTTAATTAAGACACAGTTTATTTTTCTTTATCTCCTATTTAGCCAATTTTCTTCATTAAAATTTGCAGGTATTCATCCCAGTGCATGTTTTTTGGAACAAACTATCAAGAATGAATGAAATTGTTTGCTTATGACTTGTCAGAACAAACTTTTCAAGAAAAATCTCAGATTTGACACTATGGAATGATAATATCTAAAACATATCTATGACCTCAATTCAGTGTGGTTTGACAAGATAATTCCTCTTTAATCTTTTAGATGCACTTCAATACCTTCATTTAACTGCATTTGCTTTGCTATATTTTCTCTCACGTTAATACAGGTTTTCTTGAACCACATTCAGAAAAGTATAAGACTCAAGCTAAATTCAGTTACCAATGTGGAATACACATATGCAAAGCCACACACCCTAATTCTAGAAAGACTACATTGTATTTAAATACAAAAAGGACAAACTAAAAATAAATAAATAAATAAAAATAAGAACAAACAAGAAGGAATATTTCATTTCAAATATCAAGATGAGAAATGCTACATAATTAATTGAAATTGCAAAATTTGTCAACTAAGACACTGCAAAATAGGTAGGAAATCTACTTTTCCACTATAAACTCTTGCTAGTGTTTATGATCTCACTACTAAAAGCAAGGACATTCTGACCTGTCCCATGTTCTCAAAAACAGATTCTTTAAAATATTCAACAAATCAATATCAATTTAATTATGGAAACGTAAAACTCTTTTAGGCTTACGCAATTTACTTTTAAAGTATATCCTGTTATAAATATAGCTCATCGCATGTTTTTCTTCCGACCTACTTCAAGTATTTGAAATAAAAACTACGTGACAAAGTAAATCTAAATTCCTAAAATATGTGTTGAGTGAAGATCTTGTAATTCAACCATCTCCCTAAGCTTCAGTTCAGCTGAATTTTCCTTAAAAATGTTAAACAAAATAGCAGATGTAACTTCAGTATGACCCTACATCATCTTCTCATTTAAATAAAAAGAGGAAATGTTTATGTTTTAGAAAGAGGAAATGTTTATGTTTCTTCATCCACCAAAGTCTTTCTGATACAAGATCTCATTTCATCATGTTATCTGAATTATAGCACTATCTCTCCCTGCTGGGCCTCTGGTGTGGAATAACAATGTCAGCATGAACTCTTTACTGAATTTAGCTTTCTGGTCGTGTTATCACAAATTGGTTTGAGTACACAGCCTGCAAAAATGGAGAATGACAAATCAAACAACCCTCAAGGGAGAGGAAAGCTTTAATAGCTTCTTGCCTGTCAACTGGTTATTATAAGATGATGACAAACAGCACTACATTGGTAACTTTCCTAGACATTTGAGCCGTGCTTTAGAACAGATTACTCAAGATCATATTTTAAAAGTCAGAGGTCTCAAAAGACAAAAATCATACTAGCAAGTCCACTTAGATTAGAAGATAATTGTTTTTATGAAAAATGAAACTTAATGATAGTTCAAAAACAAGTTGAAGGCTCTGCCAGCTCTGGAGTTACATTGATCTTGCTGTCTGGTTGTGCACTTCCTTACTGCAGTGTTAAAACTAAGGCAGCAATTAGTTTTATTCCAAATTATCTCTTTTTTGGAAAAAGTTATATTCAAAGCAAGCAACTGCTTTTCTGACTTTTGACTTTTAATTTTCATGTTACATGGAAGTAATAAAAATGGACAGTATAGTAAGTATAACAGAAATTCTGCATACATGCAAAGTCAACACCAGGAAAAATGTATTATACTGTAGAAACATCATGGTTTGTTTTTTTTTTCCTTTTAAAATTATAATCCTTTTTTTTTTTCTTCAGCTTCTATGGGATATGGGCTCCCTCCAGTGGCAAAATTAACATTCAAAAATCTTCACACTTGTTTATGCATTTAATTGTATAGCCTAATAAACAAAATAACAGCCACACACATTGCAGGCTGAGAGTTCAAAGCCTTTTTAGAATGGGAGGGTTTATTTACACTTTTTTTTTCTTTTCAATAGTATCAGATATAGACAGTGTTTTTAGTCACCACATTCAATGCCATACAAAATCTACATGTTACAAAGAAAACTTTTCAACATTTTAGTTTCAAAACAAACTATTCCCTTCAAAAAACTTAGCTGTTTAGTCAAGCTAGACTTCTGTTAGAAGAAAACACAAAATTTGGGAAATTTATGAACCTTATATTTTACCATTTGCATTTTCAAAAGAAAAAAAAAATCTACATAGAGTCATATTACACAGGGTATGATCAGCATCTCAGAAAGGTGCACTATAAACTGATAAAATGAATTCTTTAGTGAAGAGGGAGACATCTCTTCCAGTTTTGGCCTAGATTTGCTCTGTTCCGGCCCACCCCAGAAGGCACAACACTCTTTCATTCTTAGAGCAGTATCAATTCAAGATACTGTGTTTAATTTACATGAGTGTTCTTGGCTTTGTTTAATCCCACAGACAATGCAGTTTACAGTAAAGCTGCTACCTTTGGCTACAGTTACCTCCTGATTTGCTCACTATTAAATACTTCTATTTATGAGCTTTACCACATCTGGATACATTTTGCTTTCCATTTTATTTTATAATGTTTACTGTTCTCTCTACACTACACAATGTTGCATCCCTAGCAAAGAGAGTGACTGAAATAAGCCAGCTTGGTGAACACTGACTGCTCAGAACTACAGAGTTAAGCCACTAGGGAGTAAATCACTTACATGTATCCTCAATTTTAAACAATTTTTTACTTGAGGATAACCTCAGCTCAGAATTACTAGATTTTGATCCTCATTACTGAGGGCTGGACTAGATGAATTTCAATGGTCCCTTCTAACTCAAAGTGTTCTATGATTGCAGATAAAAAAGACTGGAACAGATCATCCTAAAACTCATGGTAAGACTCCCATCTAAGTGAAGTCATTAAGTCATAACGCTAACCCAAAACAATCAGGTTGGTTCTCCAGAGAGCTCTCTCCTGCAAGAGAACCTCAATGCCGAAGTGGTACTTTTTGCACAAGGAAATGGTAAGCCTGAGGATACAACTTCCTTTAATTTTATGGTCTGTTCTTTGGCTACTAGGAAGCAAAATCCTGGGGAAAAAAAAAATCAAGGGCATATTGGCATCATGTAATATCTGTAGAACAGAATAAACTTGATACAGGCAAGTAAAGCACAATATGAGTAGAGCTAACATAAAATCTCAAGAATCATAAATTCAAGCATTCCAGCATTCCTTGCAGAATGTCACCTCAGCTGTGACTTGTTTTGTTGGATAGTTTCAGGCAATTAAGATGTTTGCTAAGGGGGAAGGGAACGTAATGTCAATACATATAGAATGAATGCATCAAGAAACCAGCAGGAAACCCTTTTATGCTGCTCTCTTTCCCTAAGACTCCTTCTTGGCTTCTGCTCAGTGGGGTATGTCCCATAAGTACCTCATCAGCATCTGAAGTCAGTGCTCAGATACCACTGATAGGAGACAGATATGAGAGTTGGCATTTGTTAGATCATTCTCCCAAACTCTGCCACAATGGCAGACCCGATGCCACATAGCAATAGCAATATAATGGCTGAAAAATCCCTTCCCCTACAAAGCCAGATTTCAAAATAGTTTTAACAGAGGCCTCCGAGTTACCAGCTGAGTGATGCACAATCAAGCAGAAAAATGAAGGTCCTCAGAAACTTTGTGAGGAGTGTAAGTTGTTTTCCACCTTTCTCTACAAAAACAAGCATGTGGAAGCTTCTGCAAGCCATTGAAAAAGAAATTATACCAGGAACTAACTAGAGAGACTCAGTTGTGTTTCTCCTGCATATCACAGCCAAGGCTCAGGAAGTTAAAATGTAGCAACATTCCTCCAGACGACAAGCACAAGCCAGAAACTTAGAGAATAAAAGCACAGGATGATATTGAAACCCTCAGACCACAAATCACAAATGGTCAAGCATGGATCACTGAAAAAATGAAAGCTTGACACCTGGCTAAAACTGGTTTTAGGACAGCACAGAGAGAACAAAAAATTTGTATATGACATATGTAAAATAGCCCAAATGCTGTGAAAATAACAAGAAGGTATAAGTCAGGAACAGACTGTACAAAAGAATAAAAAGAAAGGAAGAACAGAAAGGAAGGAATAGCTTCAAACAGACATCCTCCAGTAAAGAAACACCTTATTACTTTATTTGTGAATGTCTTTCCTTACCTTCAGCAGAGAAAAAACTCTGCTTTTTCATTAGCCATTTACCACATTTTTTCACTGCAGCACAATGCTCATCATTAAAGCACCCTTATCTCTATAGTATTGGATTAATCAAATAATAAGTTTAAAAAGCGGTGAATATGCATGTCTCTATTTTGCTCCTGTCTTCGCACCCTGATTGGTTTCCCAATACTAAGTCACATTAAACTTCAGCACAGTAAGAGATCTAATAAGAGCACAAACACACTCATTCACTTGTGAAATACTTGGAGGTAGCATTAGAATTTTCCTTTTTTTCCCTTAGCTTCCTTTGCTAAGGGTGAGACACTGCCCATCACTTATAAATCTCAGTCTGCTGCTGGGACTCCATTAACATGCCCTTGAAAGAAGGACTGGTATAAAGAGGCCTTGCATTTAGGAAATAAGTTCCTGTAAGTTCACTTTCAATTTCTTTGTAACATGGCCTGAATGCTTCATGCTTTATGGACTCTGGACATGGAGAGCTGCAATGGGATTACGTTTCCTGCAGTTCCCTATTACTTTCCTATAGCTTGATTGGAAGGCTCAACCAGGAAAAAAGCAGTGATGATATACAGCGAGCTTCTGTGACCAGAAAATAAAACCACAGGCTCACAGGAAAGACAGGGAAGGAATAGTCTATGAGATATATCTACCTGTGCAATTCACTGCTACAGGAAATCAGTGAGTCGAGTAACGTAAAATTGCAAAAGCCTGCAGCACTGTATGGCCTTTAACATTATTTGTTGTATGTGCTGAAGTAATAAATGCACAACCTATGCTTCAGAAAAAAACATATTACTTCATTTTCATACATTTTCTATTATTTTGCTCTTTTCTTCTTTGAAGCTCTTTGGCTTTGTGTTTCAAGGGCATTTTGGGTGGCGGGGGGTTTGGGGGGTTTTTTTTTACAGGTTTTTTTGCAATGGAGGCCAAACTGTATGAACTCTGTGCCAAAATTCAGTTTTACCTCCATGAACTATCTTCATTGATTTGTACTGAATTCTTGAATTGCTTTAGTTACTCCCCAAAATACAGAAAAGAAGAACTCAAATACCCCTTTGCTACCTAGCATCCAGATGGCTTAAACACTCCTCTAGGAAGCAGAAGACTACATTTTTTTCTTCAGAAGCTGTACAGTACACAAATAATCAAACCAGCAGGTTAGAATAAGATTTGGTATACAGTCATGTTAACTGTCATGCTCAATAAAGATTACTGAGGATGCAACTTTTTTTGATACATGAGTTATAATCCAAAATTACCAACTTCTTCCTATACCACAGAAGCACTTAAAGAAAATTTGAAAGTCGAAATACAATTCTGTACTTTTTTTTTCACACAGGAATAACTGAAATATTGTATTAATACAGTGCCTGCTGGAACAGAGAGACTAGCACTCTCTGCAGACTAGCACTCTCAGTAGTGATTACAGCTATCAGTGAGGGAAATCTGATTTGAGTTAAATGAGCATTTAAGTATCATATGTATAGCAGATTGGCTTTAGAATTGGAATTACAGATGCTTTATTGCAATAGTGTCCTGTATTAAAAAGGCATTCAAGATATACTGCCAGGTCTCTCAGGAGTAGAAGCAGAGGAACTCTTTCATGGTGAATTCTCGGCGCGCGTAGGGGAGAGAGGTAACTACACACTCTGGCTGTGGGCACATAGGGGACAGTGTAGAGAAACCCTGTACATTAATTTATTCTGCATGTGCTCTATCTACCTAGCCAGAAGCTATGTTGCCCCATTAGCACCCGATTCAGTACATCTCACTTATTACCTTGGGCTTTACTTTTATGTGACCTATGGCTCTACGACTTCTGTTTGACTCTAAAAATAAGTAAAACAACTTTCCATCTACTTGCAATCAAAAACATCACAGAGGCATCCTACTTGGCTCCCAAACTTTTAAAAACTAAGTGCTTCATACAAGAAGGTTGCTTTTAGTCTCACTGAAACCAAGAGCCCAATAATCTGATGAAAATTCTCCTTCTTTCAGTATATGGAACTAAAAAATCTATATTAATATTAATGTAGCAGTCCATACATGAAGAGTAAGATGATATGAAGGGAGAGCATTCAAAGATAGAATATAGGTCACTGATCTTACTGTATTTTAATCATCTAATGGTTACTGTCTCTTGACTACTTAAGACAAAATTTTACAGCCCACAAACGTCTTACAAATAAAGCACTCATAAAATGGCATTTATTTTTCTGTGATAAAATTCAACTGAATAAAAGATGCACAATTTTCAGTAGACAAGAAATATTATGAAACAGATTCTTTAGGTTTAAAAAATTAAGTCAATATTCCTACCATTCTTACTTTCAAATGCTATAATCTATAGCTATATAAAACTATAGAAAATGAATCAGTTACTAACTAATAGGTTACATTTCAATAGTGTATGATCTATCGACTGAGAAGTGTACCACATCACATATTTCATCCTTGAATGCAAATCAGTAGGTGTTCATAGTTTTCATTTTTAAAAAATGCAAAAGGCATTGGTATTCCATGAAAGTCATCTATTAATCCAAGCTAAAACCTCAAATATTTGCCTTTCTGCACAGAGATTAGAACTCTTTCTTCATGGGGATTAGTAATTCCGTTTTTTTCTTTGATCACAATGTAAATTCATTGTAGACTCATACCTCATAATGATCCGTCTGTTAAGTTTTTCTCTTCAGTAGCTGTTAAAATTAGGAGAGGATTTGTTGGTGGGTTATTTTTATTCACAACCACATTAATGCAAGTCCTAAACTAATCAATTTGCATTATGTAGCCTTTCATGCAGTTTGCACAGATTTACAGCTTGGTTGCTTTATCTAGTCTCATGCCTGTGAGACAGCTGTTAGGCATTTAGCTAATCTAATTCTAATCCCCAGGGGATTCTGGTGTGTCCATTGAAAGTTAGATGCATGGACCACAGTTCACCATCTGAAGTATCTAATGTCACTCCTATTTATTTTTTCTTTATGATTTTGGATTCAAAATTTCTCTGAAGAGGTTCATTAGAACTGTCTGAATAATCACAGCGTATCAGCTATTGGCTAAGGTTTGATTCTCATTTTAATTTTCTCATGGGTAGGTTTAACATCTCTTGCATCTTTCAAACCTATCACGCTGATTTCAAGGGGTAGTAAGCAAAGATTTTTTAAATATATTCAATCTACATAAAATCTATAAAGCACTTTCTGCACAGTTGTTTTGTTTCTCCTGCCACTTAATTTTTTTCTCTTATCTTTTTTATGATACTTAGAGAAATAAGGGGAAAAGAAAAGATTATACCTTTCCTTGTTTGATTGTGTTCCTGCCAACAGATTTCATCTGCAAAAGACCATTCAGCTTTCTCATTAAAATTCACAGCCCCTAGATGAATAAACTTAATTGGCAAGAAGTCAAGAAACATAATTGTTTAAATCATGAACATTTCTAAAAACAGTGCATTATGATGAAAGTAATCTATTTATATTGTGCCATTTCATTATGATTGTACTTTCAATGGATATTTTATCTTGTTAAAAAAGTAGTAAAGCGAAAGCCTGACAAAAATGAAACAGATTAATCTGCTGAATACTAACGATTTTCAAAGCAAATTTATTTTTACATAGGAAGTGAATTTAGATTTTTAAAAAATAAATGCATTTTTTCCTAATGCTATTTATATACTTGAGTGCACGGCTGCTTGACAGCTAATAAACAAGCTTATATTTATACAAGAAGCCAAGATAAAGTACTAGCTCTATAATAATCGATAAAAATTCTGCCTCTGATCTTCAGCAAACAGCTTGCTTTAATAATGAAATCAAAAACTATAAATGATAAAGATTATAGGCTGGCAGAAGACTGTGCTCTCACTTAAATTAATGGCAAAACTGTCCAGACCATCTCTGGCCCCATCTAGCTGGGTCATAGCCCGGCCTTAATCAAATCTCACTCTTATGAAATAGCTGGCTCGAGCTGACCTCACACATTTTCCTTTGTAATCCAATGTGCCTAGTAAAGGTTGATGTCAGTCTCTCGCTGGTTAGTGAGACTCTTAAAATGTGTAAACTTGTTCTACACCCTCGCTCAGACTTGTTCACCTTTGGGCATGAATTTAGCAGTGAGTGTCAGATAGAGGGCGATTTCACTCCCCTTTGTGCCATTGGGCAAGGGCAGCGAGCCATGTCTGTGCTGCTGGGCTGCAACATGTCTATGCTGATTTGACCTTTGGAAAAAGGTTTAGCAGGATGAGGAAAAAGCAAGAATGAACCAGGCAGTAGGAGCACCAACTTTATCTGTCTCTTTCCCACAAGGACATGTCTTTGTTTTTATTTTCAGCTCCAGTTTGTAAGGAAACCAGACTCTCTGATGTAGAGAGTCACAGTAACACAGGACAAAGCTTTCCTTACACAGTCTGACCCATGTTTTTTCTTCTACCAATTCAGACAGTCTTCTTCCCACTTTCAAATACAGGCCAGAAAAATAATTCAGTTATCTGACCAATAATCTGGATGCACTCAGAGTTAGCAAGATGAATTCAGAAGTGGTACCCTGCACGTCCCATATATATGGGCTTCAAAGAAATCTGCTTGGGATTTCAATAGTGCTGTTAAATATTCTTATAGCTGCCTCCACTATCAGTGAGAATTTCTTACACCTGTGAAGATCTTCACTGTTTCTGAAACACTGAATGTACCCAACTCTGGACCATGCCAGTCTACTGTGTTTCCTGACAAGACACAGGGCCAGCCAAACAACATATGTTACTTCTGTCCTACTAGTATTTGCTAACCAGATGGTATTCAAAGAATGCAAGTTAGTGATGATCTCTGTTCATCCATCTGTCCTGAAATTCTCACAGCTTAAAACGAGTACACTTTCTGTCTCTAAGCATTAGGACTCAGTGAAATACAAGGTAGCTCTGGCAAAACAGCATTAAGGTCAGGTATACACCCTGTAAGCAAGAATACTCAAAGAAAAGTAAATAAATCTTCCCATCCTATTCTTGATTTATTTCCTTGCATTACAGCTGCTTTGCAGCATTACTTAGCATTCTGAGATCAGTGGATATTGTTATTTACCAGTTTACCCTGTTGTACTTGTTCAAAACAAGTAAAACCATCAAAATTATTTTCAAAGTAGGCCATTATGACTAATATTTCAAGCACTAAAACATTTAATCTTAGTTCTACTTCCCCTTTCATACTGTTTAAATACTTCAATAAGGAGAAAGCCAGAGATATCCACACAAAACAGAATTTTGTTTTCATAAATGGACACATGGATGTCCTTCAGCTGAGCTTTAATCTCTGGCCTTTATATCTGTTAAATAATAGAGAAAACACATCCTTCTTCCAAGGATAGTGTCTTCTAATAAAATCTTAGCAGATTCAAATTTGGATTTGTAATTAAAATTATTTATTTTAATAAAATTATTTCAATCAATCAGATTTGTAAATCAATAGCCAACTAACAGCAGAGACCTTCACAGAAGAGCTGATAAACTGCTTTCATTTTGCAAGCGTGAGTTCCCAATACCTGCTTGAGTTGACACCTGATTAACCACCTGATTAACTGATCTTTGTCTTTGCAGATCCTGGATTACAAATTGTTTCAGTGAAAAGATGGAGCTGTTCAACTGCCTTTTTCAAAAGTTCTATTAATTTTCCTTTCCCACCTTCCCTGGATCGGAAATAGATTTATGGGAAGAGAAACTAATAAATAAATGTTACCTTTAAAAATTGCTTCAGCAATTTCTTTGCTCTTAATTTTTAGTGATTCTGTTTCAAGCCACATCAAATAAAGTGTTTTTCTCTTAAATGTTAAAGCTTTGCTCAGTCTTTAAGGCAATTTCATGAATTTTCAATTGTCAAAACAAATGAAATTCAGCTTATTATGCATAAGATATATCCTGGTGCTTTTCATTTCCCTTAGTTCTGTAAAGTTTTTTCCCCCTTTTGTTTGGAAAGATGTGGCATACTGTCCTCCAGGAACATGAACAGATGAAGAACAGGTTTTATATCAGTTTGATAGTCTGAGCATTAGAACATCAGAAAAATAATTTTAGGAAGAACAATTGAAAGAATTGACGTTTTCTTTTTTTCTGAGCTTACACAATTACTTTCTATTATTTAATGCAGATATGAAAATCTGCCGTCATAGCAGGGAGAAGATTCCATCCTTCTGAATTTTCAGAGGGTCAATTAAAGCTTTGAAAAAATTCTTGAGAAATTGGATTTTAATGAATTATATTCTAAGAGTTACTGTACTTACATGCAGGCATATTAAATATATGTAATTTCTATGCTATATTAAAAGTCAAATATTTCTTCTTTACCATCTTTATGCTTTTACTTCCAACTATACTTGCAAAGCTAATTTACTGGTCCTAATCTTTATTCTTTGACTGAACAAACACAAAGATGAAGAAAAGACCTAAGAAATTACATTTTACTGCAATGAGGTAAACTTTTCATTCTCTCTTCATCGACTCATCTTTTAGCCATTAGAATCCTTTAAATGGATTAACAAGGGCATTATGGAAAAACAAACACATATTTTACTAGAAATTACAAAACTTCTGATGTCTAAAATGTTTACAGACTAAAACCCATTTTATTTTATATATAGAAAAAATAGAAATTAAGATTACAGCTATTTATAAATAGTTGAAGAGCTACAATTAACATATATGCATTTTTTATTATTAAATTTTTACATATAATTTTGTTAAAATTACTATTACAGTAGTCTGTTGGACAAACTGTTACCATTGCAAATTCTTTGCTATTTAACTGCTGCTTAGTTATTCATAGGAAATCAGTTTGATGCTCTAATTTGGGTATCCATTGGACAAGCAACCAAATTATCTCTAAACCAAATCCCACAACTCTCTGTGCCTGGTAGTAACTGGGAACAATTAACCAATGAACACTGCCTCCAGTTCATGCCTCCAGTGACAGCTTTACCCGCCCTACAAAATTCTCCTTCCTGTAGTATCAACAATTAGCACTGATCATTTCCAAAAAAATCATGAAATTCATTCAAACCTCCATATGCACAAAGAGCTCAAGTGCAGAGAACATTAAACTAGAGTGTGCTGGAGTAAGCTTAAGAGTCTCCAGCAAATGGAATACAATTTTCCTGACAGTCCAATGACCGTAACAGGCAGCAGATTTTCGTACACTTCAGCAGGTCACACAATGGTTTCATATGAGGAGATTCAAAGCAAAAATTTTAAAAATTAATTTTAATAGGTGCTCTGAAATACAGATAAATGCTTTGCATAATTAACAAAAGGAGATGAGCTTGGTATAAACTGAAAGGCAGCTCCTTTTGTACTTTTCAAAGCAGCTAGGTGTACTTTGCAGCCCAAAGGTGGCTTTGAGCATCCAAATAGCTTTGAGAATCCGGCAAAGTATCAAAGTCTGCCACTCTTTTAAAAAATTAAGAAGTGTGCAATTTGGAAAATGTTTTTCCTTTCCACAGGTTACAAGATATGAAATAGTCATAGTCTGAGAATTTAAACGCCCTGGGTACATGTCTCCTCTGTTGCTAATTTAGCACAACCTTTTCTAAAGGATATTACAGGCAAAGGATACCTTTTCCTCTCACTGCAGTATGAGTATACCTTTGTTCTCACAGCAAGGAGAGTACATGTTAAGCACCAACACAAACTTTGCTTTCTCACGATGTAAGAAAGAATTAACTTATTTATAGCCACCTTAAATGAGGTGGCTATACCTTTGAAACTCTCCACAGGGAGGTAGCTACCATATATTATAAGCGCACAGTAGGTATACTACTGCTCAGGATGTTTCAATGTCATTGCTAGAAGTGATAATGATAGATGATGATGTATCTGGGCTGACAGCTGAATGAGAGAGACAAATACTTGTCTGTGCAATTTCTGTGCATGCACAACCCACGGCGCTATATTATACATCAAATGCTTTGGCCTGAGCTGAATTAAGAATGATATACAGCTAGCATTTATGGTACCTGACAGACCTGTAAATCTGTGTTTTGGTCCTTTAAGAAAACCAAGAGCAGTTCCTAAGATCCTGCACCTAAGAATTTAGGAAAGAGGTTTATTCACTTGCAGCTAACATTAACCCTTACGAAGGACTATAAGTAATTTTAGAGTATACTTCGTGTTTTCAAGGAAAACTGTACCAGAAACTCTAACCAACAAGGGCTCTAACTCTAACCAACAACCTTTCAACACTTGTACAAATAATTAACTCTTTGGAAGAGTCTCATTGTTTTGCCCTAGCAGAGCTGTTCCAAATATTTCTGCCTAAGGCTGAACATAACATGGGAATGAGGATGCAGTACTTAAGTTAAAGGGAAGGAAAGAAAGTACGGATTGACTATTATACCCTATGTCAATACCTAAATTTCTGCAGACGTAGTCTAAGTGGCTCACATATTTTTGTATATTTAAATTTAAATAGATTTTGCCTTGATAGGGAAGGCAAGGGAAGGAGATCCAAAGACAATTTACATCAGATGAAGATAGACATTAGATGAGATTTGCAAAATCTGTTTTAAGCTCATGCATGCACCCCTCAATATATTTGAATTTGAAATAAAAATACTCCAGTGATGCAGCTAGTTTACATGATTATCTAAATCTTATGCAAAATACATGGCTCTACTTCAGGGTAAAAAATAACCTGGAAAATGTCAAGAAGGCAGCCTCTGTCAGATAATTGGAGGTCAGCTGCTTAATCAGCAGAATACAAAATTCAGGGCAAATCATATGCTTTCAAACTTGAAATGCTATTTAGGTTTTTGATGTTATCACAGGAGTAAATGGAATGTTTTTATTTTATTGGCAAAGTATACATCTGTCATTAATAACAACAGAAAGATTAACCTCGTATTTTAAATATGAAACAAAAATATGGAAGCACAAGGCATTTTTTCCTATGAAAAGACAGACTTCTAGTACATAAAATGGCCTTTTTTTCTGATACTCTCATGAAGAATGTTTCTACAGAGGTAAGTACTAGGAGTGCTAAGACACCAATAAAATCCTATTTTAAAAAACATAATAAAGGAATTTAATTTTGAGAATCTATTTTTTTCAATCCAAACCTCCTCTAAATTAAAAGCCTTTTTTTTTGTTTCCACAAATATTCATAATTTCATATATTTGACTGGAAGATTCATGTGAATAATATGGGAAATTCAGAGATACAAGAATTGTACAAACAAAAGACTATCACAGATCTACCACTAAGATCTTCATTATGCATTACAAGAATATTTTTATAGTAGAGGAAGTGACAAAGTGATTGATTGACATGCATTTATAAAAAGATACAGGGAAATGTCCACACTTCATGTCGTGTTCCAGAGAAACTGAAGACTTGATAGCATGGCTCTCTTTATGGTAAGCTTGAGCAGTGCTTTTCTAGTCAAGACAAGAACCTACAGATTTTAAAGAAAAAAGAATATAAAACCCCAAAAATCTCACTGTTTCTTGGGAGGATTTTCCTAAACTTCCATAACTTTAACTGTGACTTGTATATAGTATTTTTAAGCTTTATATTTTATCCTATTGCTCAATTCAAGAAAAAAAATAATCTCTACAAGCTGAAAGGCATAATCTTAATATAAAGGGTCACATAAGCAAATCAAGTCAAAAAGTGAAACAAGAATCAGTTATTGATATCAAAAAAAGAAAAAAAAAGTCATAGTTGTTCCAGGTCTGGGAGATCTCATTGCAAGTACTTAAAATGGTTCTTAATTTTTAAATATTTTATTCAGAAGATAATGATTTTTATGTATTCAGGGCAGCCTTATTGAGATTTTGGAACATTGATAACCAATTACAGAATTCTGAAAAAGAGGATATCTGGGATGTTATTTTCCATCAACGACACCTGCTAATGCCATGTTCTCAATGAATAAAATACATCCACTGCTTTGCACAGTTTTATCATTTTCAGAATTCAGCCAACTATTCTGTGATGAAGAAGTATCTTTCATAGGATACTTCACAACCTCCCTGACTGTGCCACGCCTGGATTAATCACAACTTGTCACACTCTGGTGTTTGGGTTGGGCATTTACTTCTTAAGGGATAAAAATAAGCCTTTCAAGCACACTGTGAGGAGTGTAAGCCAATACCACATTCTGCCTCACTGAACTCATCAACTGTTCTCGCAGCCCAAGCAGAAAGTCTTCTAATAGATTAAGTGAAAGTCTTGGACAAGGTCTCTCATAACATCCCTCTCTGTAAATTGGAGACAGATGGATTCAATGGGTGGGCTGTTAGATGGACAAGGAGTTGGTTGCACAGTCCCATCCTTAGGGTAGTGGTCAACAGCTCAGGGCCCCAATGGACACCAGCAACAAGCGGTGTCCCTCACGGGTCCTTACTGGGAACGCTGTTACTTAGTATCTTCAATAATGACATAGGTAAAGGGATCAAGTACATCCTCAACAAATTTCCAGATGACATCAAGCTGAGTGGTACCATTGGGGTACCTGGAGGATGGAAAGACATCCAGACGGACTTGGACAAGCTTGAGAAATGACAAGGTGCTGCACTGTAGAAGAATGGCTCACTGAGCAAGGACATATAGAGCTAAGCTACGTGCACAACCCAGGTTTCAGTAATTGTTGAGCAGTTTCTCAGAGAAAATGGATACTGAGAGCAGTTTCTCACGGGAACTGCTCATTGGGACGTGCACAACCCAGCATACAGGCCTTGGTCTGAGGATGATTGAAACAAAGTGGCAGTACAGGTACTGACTTTGCTAATTATGATAGACAAGTAACGGGATGGGAAAACAGGAGCATGTAACCACAAGAAAGAATAAAGAAAAAGCATGCTTGTTTAGCTATAGCCAATCCGCATTAACTATTGTACGCGTGATAACAGCTATTATCCAATCATACATTGCTAAGCGGCGCATGAACAGCTGACTAATGTATATAACCAGACCTATGATAATCAATAGGAGGAAGAAGAAGTTAGGAGTTCCACCAATAACTCTATGAGTACGTATGGTTCATCTGGGCAACTCTCCACACTGCACCTATGCTTATATTTTAAGTACTGGAAGTGGAGGAGTCTTGATTTTAAACTTTAAGCAAGAGTTCTTAAAACCCTAGCATTCAGAGTTTAGGAAGACTGGTTTAAGCTAGAGTTCTTAAAAGTAAACACAGCATGAAAAATTAGTTATAACCAACTTTGATATAAAAAGCAACATCACAAATATTATTTGCGAACGTCAAGTCTGTTTTAAATTAGCTGAAATTATGATTCTAGCTATTATTGGTAGTATTAGACTTCCCTGCCTTAAATCCCTTTTTGGTGTGGTCCATCATCAGTACAAAGATCAACTATAATTAAATAATGATCTAAGAGTTCAATCTACATCACCTGCAAACAGCAATTAGAGCAAGTACTTAAAAAAGAAAGTCAATTGCTAATCATGGATATTTGACCGAATCTCACAACTTCTGAAGACAAACTCAGATTGCCTGCGCCATCTCACAGCCAGTTTCTGTGTAAATAACAGGTCAGGTACTTAGAGCACAGTGTTCTGCTTGGAACTGAACAACAGGAAGATAGATACTTGCTCCCAAAACATCACCTAACCTGCTAAGCTGTAGTATCACTATGCAGGTTCAAAAAGAGACAGAAAAACATATTTTAAAGCAATATTCGTAAGAAAAACAGTTAGGCTTCTCAAAAAAATGTCAGATTAGGGTGGGAATTTTTTTCTTTTTTTATGTGAGTTCAAAAGGAAATAAAGTATCATGGCAAAAACAGAAGTCAGGCATAAAGTATTTCAGGAATTGAGGTTTGATATTATCAGATAAATTTGTCAGTGGTTCATTTCCATGAAAAAGGCTATCTTTCAATAAGTTAATTACTAATCATTGCAAGGACTGCATTGTTATTCCTTACGCACATGATAATGTGAGAGTCCTTTGTGAATTCCTAGTCTTAGGACAACTCCTAAAATATACAGTGTACTTTCAAAAAGAAAGAACAAAAGAAAACATTCATCAGGATCAGAAACCAATATCTAATTTATTTTCTATGGCAAAATGGAACAATATGTATTTAAGTATAATACCTAGGTATTAAGGTATTAATACCTAATACCTAGGTATTAAGGTATTATTTTTTCCTGAATTTGTATAGGCATCACTGGCGGGTTTTTTTAATACTTCTACAGGCACAGACCTTAAAGCTTTTTATTATAAAGGTCATTTGTTCCATATGAAAAATGGTCAGTTTAGTATTGTGGATTCTCTGTAATTAACAGAAAAAAAGAAACCTATCTGTCCCAGAAACGATGATTTAATAAATTCTAAATGTTAGAAGCATCTGGACAATTATAGAGGAAAGTTTTGTGTTGGCATATGTGCTTCCTGCTTATGCCAAGGACCTTTTGAAGAGGCAAATGTCAAGAGGAGGTCTGATGATAACTAGGAATGTCTTTAAGACAGTGCCTTAGTGGTCACATGGTTTAAAAATATAAAGGTACCACAGACAGGATAGGCAAGGAAATTGAGCTCAGAAGCACGGTATTCTCTCCTAAGTATTATAGGTATGATCTGTAAGTCTGTTGTCCACATTTGAAACAGTTATCAGGGATTCAGTTTGTCCTGTGAACACTTATGTAAGTACAGGGGTGGAACCCAAGGCTGTGAAATAATCATTTGGTCCAAGAGAAAGAGGCTGCCAAGTGATGAGGTGCTGCAGGAAATCATGAGGAATGAACAGCCCTGAGTAAGGAGCAGGCCTGAGGGAGTTGGGTCATGGATCAATCCGCTGTAATATTTCATCTACTTTAATCTGTAGCAGCCATTTCCTTATTAAACACATTTATTAAGCAGAGCTTTCTGGTTTCAGCATCACAGAATTTCAGAACTACAGAAGAATGTGCCAAGAACGTGGAGCTTCTGATCTCTACAGGAGTGTGAACTTCACTCGTTTCTGTTCCTTCTTACACTTACCCATGGAGGAATAAGGTCTGCAACAACACATTTCTATTCCTTTTCTTCCAAGAAGGTAATAAAATGCAGGACTTAGGCACGCATAGACTGTGCAGATTTTCCCACATGTCAGTAAATGCATTTCATCCCTGTGTGATTCTAAAACTATCCCAAACAGACACCAGCAGAAGATAGCAGCCCTTACAAAGCCAATGAGTGGCCAAGTCAAGGGACACCAAAATCAAAATCTCTCAAGATCAGTAAATTACAATTTTTTAAAATGAAATTATTTCACAAAAACAAGCCTAAAAATAATCTACAACATTAGTTGGAAATCCACCTGGCTTCTTATAGAATTACTTAATTTCTTTCCATGCTTCCATAGTGGCCTAGTGCAAGGCTTGTAAGGAGTCTCTCATAGCCAGCTCTCTCCCAAGTTCACATCTTCACAGGTAGCTGGCTCCTAATTTACTTTAAAACATTTTGATTCCATAGAGCCACGGAGCATTACCAAAATCCTATTATGTACAGAATATAACTCATCTTCATATATAAAATTGTGATATTTATATTTATGCAATGCATATAACTAAGAAACAGACTGTTACCGTGATTGAAGTGTGTCTTAAAATAAACTGAGCTACGTGGATCATAACAGGGACCAGGCAGTCCAAAAGTGGTGTGAGAATCCCAGGGAAGCAGCAGATCATATGGCACTTGAATTAAAAAATAAGGAAAAACCAGAGATCAAGCAGGTAGAATGCCTAGGAAAAAAACTAATACTGTCATATTACTTCACACTTTACATCCACTTTCCTAAAAATACCTGCATGATTTGTACAAATCCATGAGGAGAAAACACATAATCTACCGCCAGCAACTTCTTCCTGATAAAATTTTGAAGTGCCAGGAATTGAATCTTTTTTCTTTTTTTTTTTTTTTTTTAATGAGCAGTGAGAAATTTAACAAGAGATGGGGAAAAAAGTTCACTTCTGTCTACACTATGTAATCAAAATGCCTGAAAACTTACGTATCTATTTGCAATACAACCCCTCCATATCCAGTACTATGTTAAATATTGGTTTATATATGTGTATAAATTGTTAGATAGGAACTAATGGATCTGCACTTTGGAAGTACATACTCCTTGGTAATACACATGCAGTTCCAGAGACAAGCACAAGAGAAATCTTGTAGAAATAATGGAAGGTTCATGACTGCATAAAGACCATTACAGGCCAGACAGAAGCAAGTAGCCAACATACACGTTCGGCCATTCAATGGTTTTATTGGTCACAATGAATTGAGGTGAACTCAGAGAGCGCTGTAAGGATGCTCTGTCCAAGGGTCAGCATGCATCCAAATTTTTCCATACTCAAGCTCTCCCCGAAATACTGATCCTAGAATATTTTGAAAATACACATTTTTTCAGAGTATCAAAAAATCAGATACCCTTGAAAAACTGATGGTGTAAACTTGCTCCTGCGTGACGGTCAGTTTTGGCCATGACCACAGCGCACAGACCAGGACCTCAGGGTGCAGGACAACTCTGTTGTACATACTGTACGTGTACCTGCTGCCTACACACTAATGATGATGCCAACAGTTTCCGGTCTGTTTGTAATCTCAGGCAGCTTTGTGGGAGCCAGTCACAGAGCACAAAACCTGGCAACCTCTGCAGAGTGTTCAGAGGCCCCCTTGATGCACTGTGTGTGATGGATATGTAACTGTCACCATTCTCCACTGATATGCATTGGGTTTGCATAAACAAATATTTTGTGTCTTTTCTTTTCTGGTCCCAAATTTGGCCCCTTAATTTCTCTATTTACACATGTAACAGAGCACCCTATGACCACAGAAAGTAATCAGAAGTTTGCAAACAGATATTTCTGCTTTCCTTCCATTGCCACTTGCAAATGTCAGGCAGTGAGACCATCTGGTACAAATTCTTTTAACAATGATCAACGGCTTTGATTAACAGTAACTGCAGAGGCTCTGTGTGAGTTAAAAGAATAACTGAAGTTCTCTTCAAGATCACTGATTCTGAGGATGCTTGAGAAACAATATATCTTAGTAATGTATCCAATTCAAGATGTAAGCAGAATGGTTGAGATTTTTTTTTGTGCCTTGATCTGAAATACATTTGAGATGATACTCTCATCAAGGCTCAGAAAATAACTTAATCAAATGTCTTTGTTAGAAAATAAAACTAACAAAAGATGAGATTGATTAAATTTTAGAAACTCTATGGAAAATTAAGGCGATTCAAAGTAATTTGGACACTCTTGAGATTGTAAATGTCAGCTTAAGAAAAGTTTCTGTTGCTAGGAGACTATAACAACAAGATGTCTATGTAGTAAAAGTATCTCTGATATATCAAGAATAAAATGGCTTGATTAGATTAAAAATTAATGCTAATTGATATACCTAACAGCAAATAAAACTAAGTTCATTCAAGAGTCGTAACAGTGCCAGAAACTTGTCCTGATGGCAAGCTAGCTGCAGTCTTAGTTCTCCTCAGAGCAGATTCTGTAGCTGCCATTCATTCCCACCCCTAGTAAGCCTACCACTTGTTCATATATATATATGTTCATATAAAGGTCATCCTTCTCTTCTGCCAGCCAAGAAAGCTCTCATATAATTGTTTTCAGGAGACTAATTTATACTTCAAAGAAATACTTGGAAGAAATTTCAGAACATGCAAAGAAATCCTTCTCCTTTGTTACATCTGCAAGGTATTTTTGAACTTTATCTATCTCAGAACTGTGGGAATGTAACAGCCTTCCCTTCAATCTATCAGCCTTATCCTCTGCAGCGCCAAGGACCTTGGGCAGTGAAATTGATAGAAACCAAGTAATTCTTCCCTAGCATAGGTCACATTTGAAGCCAAGAAGTAAACTGTAAGAGGATTCAGTTCCTTGACACTGACCTAGAATTCCAAATCTACTACAAATCTATTTTGGAGTATAGGAAGACAGGTGTTTAACAAGACAGATAGAAAAATCCTTTCCCAAATTTAAGAATTCTATTTAAGATGCTAAATTTTAGTGTACAGTTTGAGTAAGAACATACACATCACCATTTACTAAAGCCCAGCAGTAACTGAGTTGAGCTATAGGAATGCTAGTAATTTTTATATTTCCCACATCTTATAGACTTCTTGAAATGAGTTACCTAGTTTTTAAAAGGTCAACCCACAATAACATAATACAACAAATTTGTGCTATCTCATGAAGCAGGTGAAACAGTTAACTTTTTATGTGTTGAAAAGTCAATGAAGAGAGACTATTAAAACCAGGTAAATGTTTATTAAATACATGAATTAACACAGATGCTTATTAACTGCTTGACTGTTCAGAGACACTTGCCAACCCCATGAACAGAAGCATTCTCAAGTGATTCCAGCAAATTAATCCTTTTTTCAATTATTGTTATTGATTTAAAGAGTACTTCTATAGAGGTTAAAGATTTATACAGCTGTATCATGCAAGAGGTGCTGAACTAAGTCAGTCTAATGACAGGGACACTGAAGTGTCTTTTGCGTTAATGGGTATAATTCCAGTTCTCTGCTTTGGAAAAACCATAAAATAAAACTCTATACAGTGACATAAAAGATGGACTTTGATAAAAAGGGTATCAGTTCTAGTACGAACAGATCTATAGAGCATGCCAAATGGACCATAAAATGTACCCATTCAGGTCTAGCCTATGGAAACTCCACAAGAAAATGGGCACATCATATTGCATTACTCTCAGTCAGCACAAGTAAAAGTAGCATAGATTACACTTGTCTCCTGCATTCTCTCTTCACAGAAAGAAAACTGATCAATGAACTACTTATCAAGCCTGAACAATATAAATCTGCTGAATTCAACAGAGTTGTTGTGAAAGACTCTTGAATAGGACAAATGACTGAGATAAAGATTCTCTGGCTGGTCACCAAGGACCTCCCATATCAGAAGTAAGAAGGACTTATCACAGATAAACACCTTGCTAAAATGTTTCAAGTAAGCCTGTGAGAGAACTGTCTGTTGATCTAGGAATGCAGCTAGAGCTGTAATGCAGCTCAAGATAATAGTGCTTTGAATTAAAGTACTCAACAGGCCTCATGAAACCAGCTATCAAGACCTGTCAGATCTAACTGTAATGGGTTTCTACAAAGTGAAGTTCTCTATAGAACTTCATTCATACGAGAACAGTTACTCTTAAAGAGCAATTGTATGTATCTAAAACCTATGAGACATATATATTCTTTACATGAGATATATATATAGATCTATATGCACACACACACATCACTGTCGTTATTTTCATCTCATGTAAAGGACTCTAGTTCATGAGAGACACATTTCAGCTTTGATTTTGGTGCTGATTAGCATTCCCTTTCGTTTGAAACACATATTATTCCTTTGCATTCCCATTTGTATTTGCACTGTTTCTGTCATGGTAGAGTAAATAAGAGAAGAGGCTGATTGCAAATGTTAAGACTATAAACCATGTCACTGAGTTATTTATGCTACCCACAGCGCGTGGCAGTGCACGAGGAGAATGTGCAACAGCAACTGCTCTAATATGCAGCACCAGAGGAATGAAAAGAAGACAGGAACAACCGGCGGGAGAATAAATGCTTGAGGAAGCAACAAGAAATAAGGATAGAGAAACAGAAAAAGATAAGCAGAATATATGTAGAAAGAGTAGTCTCCAGCTGGAGCTGAATGCTGGAAAGCAGAGGCCTGTTCATAAAAGCAATAAATATTCTTTATCTTACACTACTGCTACGCGTAGGCCAGGATGAGCTCCGAAACAGAAACCTCAGTGCAGATCAGGAGCTGATTATGCCACTACTGGGGAAAGCTGAAACTACATAAAAAGAAGTTGTATAAAGAACTTTCTTATTTTCAAAGGTCAAGTTAGCATCCCAAAAATATGCAGGAGTAATTTTGCTTTTTGCAGTATTCTCTTCTAATCACAAAGGGGCAGAATGCCCAAAAGTAAATGAATATATATGAAAGAGCTCTATTCTCTTCAACACAATACTGTACAACTCAACAAGCACCACAGATGTAATGCCTTTAATTATAGAGGTTTCCACTAAATCTTTCTCACGTGGTCTGGAAAATTTATTCCTCGATGAAATTTTTCTTTATCCAGCAAGTTCCTTCCACATATTTGCTATTTCCATTACCTCCAAAGGCAATGAATCATATCACAATCATTAAAACTCTAGTTTTCAAATTTTCTTAACCTGGGAAATTTTATGGTTTTGAACAATGGAAATATATTATACTCTTAACTAGCATTCCTTTTCAGCACCCTACAGACTCCTACCTTTCAGCAACACAAACAGACTCCTCATTAACAAAGCATTTTATCATCTTCTCTTCCTTACAAAACAGTTCCCTAATTGAGCTGTGCAAGTCATTAAAGGCAGCTCTTGCAAGAGTATCCAACAGATGGGTAGAGAGTTCTTGATAGCAGAACGTTTGAAATTTGAGTTTTGGCATGTTCATGTTGTAGTTGAAAATTACAGTTGAATATTAGGAACACTTTCCCTATTTATTTGTCAATTTCTTGATTAATTTTTCCCTTAGAAGATGTGGTACCATTTGATGAGTAGCTCTTAGTTCAGTGTGCAACTGAGGACTGTGTTACAGGGAGAAGAAAAATCCTATACGCATATTTCAAAAATCAAGCGAAGGATTCAATAGCCTGTGTAGAATCAGAAATTAATGTAAAGTGATGTTAAGCAAATTTAATCTCTTTTAATCATGTGAAGAGACACAGTGAAGCAGCAATATTTCATTATTTGTTATGTAAAATAAAGGTTTTATCCAGTGGAATGTAGCCTGGAGCCACACTGACAAAATAACAAATAGCTCTAAAATTGTAGATGCCATCTTTTTGGCACCCAGATACCACATAAAAGCTTAGTCGTCTTCTGTGTGTAATATCTAGGTTGTTAATTCCCCTATGAAAATACAAAAGATTTGCTTGCATTTGAATAAGCTAGCTCTATTCAACATTCCTTATTGGTTCTTTTAATCATGGAAATGCCTATTAAACTCAATGGGTGTTTGAGTGAAGAATGCTGATCAGAGTCCTTGGAGACTGTTAAAATGGTCTCTACAAAAAAATAATTACAAGTTATATTCTGCTGAAAGGCCACGCCAAAGATTGTTTTTCTATTAATATGTCTTATAAAAAAAAATTTATGCAGCAAGGACCTTCAAAAGTAAAAAAAGAAAGGCCCACTCTATTGCTTGCAGCAGCAGAAATACACTTATCATATTTATTAGTTTACGGATGGCATTCTTAAGGTACCTCATTGCATTTTTTAAGAGAAATACTTTCTCAAATATTTGAAATGTAGAGTAAGGTGAAGTGAATCAGAATTATGCTGAATGCCTTTTGAGTATGAGCACCTCTATGTCACTGCCCACTACTGCAGGGTATGTCTTCAAAACATCAAGTTTGAATCACTGTAGAAATTTTTCCCTTTTTCCTCTGACTTCCTCACTGTAGGTGGTATATTACTGTGATAATACTGTATAATACTGTGATAAATTGACTCTATTCAAGCGCTAAATGTCGATACTGACTTCTGTGATGTGAGGACTTTATCTCATGCTTACCACGGGACAAAACTTTTAATGAAGATAGATCTATGCGCACAAGGCAAGGAAGTGGAATAGGAAAGTCAATGGCTGTGAGAGCCCTAGTGCCTGTTTCATAAGGAGGGCAACAGATTAATCGCGTTGAACTTTTTTAAATGTGTTCATGTGTTGCTTCTGTATATGTTTACTCACATATGCTATACAAAGATGCCCTGATTGTTATGCTAGGGAATAGGGTCTTGGAGCTATCTGATAGAATTTGATCAACTGTAACTACTCCTGTACCACCACCAACCAGACTTTCAGATTTGGCAAGAAGCTCTTCTCTTGAAATCACCAAGCTATTGTAGGCAAAAAACAAAATACCAGTATGATCAGCTATGGGAAAAGACACTTTCTGGAGAAAACCATACAGCTTCCATTGAGTAAGGGCCATTTTTACACTATGATCTACACTAGCCTCCTTTGTCTTATAAAAGGTACTGAAATAGAACATAATTAAACCATCAAGCAGTGATTGTAGTTATCTGAGGGCTGAACAACTGCGTCTGGTAATATGTAGTAATGGGCACGCAAATAAAAATAAAACAGAGGATAGATATTTTCTTGATTAATTATATCACATACTGATAATGCTTCAAGCTACGGTTCTTGGGAATCAAAAGAACAGAGTTGTTGACAAGTGTGGCTGGAGTTAATGTGATTCTATAAATATGAAATAGTGCTGAGTTACATCCATCAACAGTTATCTCTGCTTGAATATTTCAGAATGTCAAAGAGTATACTAGTAACTGTCGGGGGGAAAAAAAAGCAATAAAATTTGGCATTTAGAAAACTCACACACTATCTGCGTACATTTCACTAAGTATTACTTTAAAAATCTTGAACTACTGGTCTACCAGGCAGAGAACTGTTGTTGTGCTTACACAAAAAAAGAGAGAGAGAATCCCTACAGAATTGTTTCAGCTGACTTACCAGTATTTTTCCTAAGTCATTATTGTATTCCTTATATCCTAGAAAAGAAGTTTAAGTATGTGTTTGGGGACAAAGGAAAAGACCAGAAACATGCATAATAGGTAAGACAACAAAAATAATCTAAAGTAGATTACATTTGCTGATGATAAGCAGCAATGATTAGAAATTTCAGAGATCTGGTATACAGTCATTCTTTAATGACTTAACATTTATCATCATGTTCATTCTTCATAGATGAAAACATATATGTCCTGCATGAGTTACCATCCATCAATCCACCAGATACAAATTGAAACTGCAAAAAGGCTATTTCAAAGGCTAATTTATATTTACTATTTATTCTGCACTGTTTATAGTGAAGATTATGAGCCCAGAGTTTCCTGAAAAATTATAACAGTAAAGATGATATAGTCTTATTTTAAAAAAAAAGCTATTCTACGTATGTATTCATAGCAATATTTACACATTGACTGCCACAACACAGAAAACTATCAAAATGCTGAGAGTCAAATTTAATATAATGTAAATCACTAGTGTATACTAAAGCAAGTATAAATCCATTTGCTAAACTTGGGGTTTTCTCTATAAATATGCTCAATTTTCTTTAAAGTAAATGTTCAGAATGAAATACAGAGTAAATCATTTAATGGCAATTTAAGTATAGAAGGTTAGTGCAATATAGTGGTCAAAGTAAGGCTCCCAGATTGATGCATTTTTTTCCATATAGATTTACAAGGATATCATTAAATATTATTGCATTTCATGACAGGAAGTATGATTGTGTTGAAAATTCAATCAGGTTTCTTTGTCAGTCTAATAACAAGAATTTTAACATGCTGCTGCCAAAAATCAGTGAAGCATAGTATTGCATTCAAGAAACAGCTAGATTCTAATTCTCTGTCTGATTGAGAACAACTGAAAATATCTCAAATGTCACACATTACTTTATTTTTCACTGCACCCCATACAGAATAAATCAAGAAAAATGACACGAAAAATGTATTAATGAAAAAAAAAAAACCACCCTTTTTCCAAATTCCTGCACTTTTCCTTTTATAGTCTCACACATTAACTTACCCAACAGCATTGCACTCACTGCTAATGAAAAGAAAGCAGGCAGTACAAATCTTCTTAAGCCTCCCGTGGCAAAAAAACTATTACAGAATGAACAGAAGAAAGTCTCTGGAGCCTTTCCCTTGTCTGCTTGTTTTACAAAAGGCAGTAAGGATCACACTGAGAAGTGTCAAAGCTGAATAAACCACTAGCAATTGGGTTTAAACCCTTTGGGTAGTTAGTCCTTCACAGACGATGATTCCACTTTGTCCAAAAAACAGTATGTGAGAAACAATGCAGAATCTACCAGAGGCTGTAGCCAAGCTTAAAATGTAGACAAAGAAACAGTTTGCTTCTAAAGGTTTGCAAGGGAGGGCTTGTCACAGGACATTAATTCAAGCAAGCTGCTGTTACATCAAACCAGTGCATCTAAATACAGCTAATCCAAAGCTTTTCATGTTGCGTTCGAGGTGTTTGGCTGTGGCGGACTGGAGCCCCTGGGTTTGGTGTCACTGAAGAACAGGAAAGCTCTCTTCTCTTCCCTTTTACATTAAAATGCATATTTAGACTCCAGAAACCACGTGGTAAATGGCGGGATTTTTTTCTCAAGCTTTATTATGATCTGCAATTGACATCTAACATGGCACATTTGAATAAAACTACTCTCCTTGCCTTTGTTGTAAGTAAACCTACATATAAAGGAGTTTCAAATGAGAAAGTATAGAGGATTTTCTTCTAAAACCATCACAAACAGTAGGGGGAGAATTTGACAATAAGTAGGCAATGTTGGATTTTAATGGCTACTTTAGGAAATAATCAAGAAGAATGATGGTAAATCCATATTTCTTTTATCATTTCTTCCATAACATTGTATTCATTGTTGATAGCGGATGAAAAAAAACTGATATACAGAATTAGCATTTGTCTTTGACAATTTACTGAATAGAAATATTGAACATCTTATGTTCTTTTGAACTATGCAATGACAAGTTTTTATAAAAGCTTCAACATTTATTGGCAATTCTTGAGAACTTCCTTTCTGGATCACAGGACTTTACTTATTGAAATGAAGGCTTTGTTTACTCAAAAACAAAGTATGAATAACTATGAAAATGAATACAATACAGCCTATGTATTATTAAAAAATCTTAACTTGTTAATAATGAGTCTACTCCAGTTATGGACTTTCATTTTTTCTCCTCAAAGGTACAAATATTTTAATTGTATTCTGACATTATGTGATCTGAACCAAAGATGATATTGACAAGAACAGTCCATATTTTTCTCCCAACTTATCATAAAATACACTGAAAATGCTTTTTAGTGTTAGGTTTGACACTTCCTGTTCCTGCGCCTATCTCCTGCTGCACATGACTCTCAGCTATTCACGTAATACTTTCTGTTGATACTAATTGTATTTGTCTGTGGAGATAATCATGGCACTAATCACAATTTCTATTTCTGTTTGTTCTTTGACATGTCTATAGAACAGGCCTGTGCCTTTACCTGCCACACTGTCTTACCACAAAACCACACCTTACCATGGTTTTATGACTATTTCTATGAGAAAGAGCAGGAGCAGAAACTGGGTCATGCATGGATATTTTTCTAATTTAGCACTGGTCTCTCTGCAGGGTTGTTTACAATAGGTCTCATCTTGCAAAGTTTTGATGTCATTCCTGAATCTTTTGTTTTTAGTCAATTATGCTACATAAGGCAAAACACAGAAATAGAGAGGAATGAGTTTCTCCAGTACACAAGGGCAACAGAATTAGCTAGTTGCTAGCCAAGATGAAAAAGAGGACTACCAGTCTGGCCCACAGGAGTACTACGGCAAGAAACAGCGTTAATACTAACCCAAATATTGGTCAAAATGCCAATTAGTGCAAGAATATTTTATGATGACAACTGACGGACTACAAATAGGAAAACCTTCCATCTTAAATCACAGGCAATTGAGTGCCAGTCAAATAGTAATTAAGTTTCAGTCATTATTTAATGTCTTCATGGCAGAGCGTGAGTGGCAGAGCTTATTGCAAAGGAAGCTGGACTATGCTGCACTACTGCAGAACGTGCTAGGGAGCAGATTCCAGCCTATTTGCACTGTTAAAATAGCAATTTACTCTTAAGCTATACCAGTCACTTAAGCCATTCAAAGCAGGTCACTTGTGACCCTATCTCCTTGGTGCTAGAATGGCACAATTCCCTGATGCTTTCTACATAACGCCTTGTGATGGACAATCTATCTACAGAACATGTACCTCTTGGTGACATCTGATGATAAAAACATTGAAGGGAATATAGAAAATAAGTCAATCATGCTATTCTGTTATGTTAAATATAATTAAACATACAACATATTGTACCTCAAATGTTTTAAAGCGAATAAAACATCAACCTAAAATGCAGATAAAGTATATTTAAAAATACAAATTCCGTCATCAATTCATGCCACTGAACTTGACTTAATTTGGATGCCATTTGAGTTTGGAAACGAAGAAAGTTTTAGACCTTATTCTTCCTTAGTGCAATTAACAACAATACGGGACATACGAGTGGGAGTGGGGAGTCCACCTAAGACTATTCCACCTGATGGAAAAGGGCTTGAAGGAAAAATAAGGGGATGTTTTTACTAGGATTTAAAAAAAAACAGCTATGAATTATTTGTCTCTTAACCCAGTCCTGAAGATAGCCTGATGAAACAATGAACTAATTCACACAGCTTTTTTGTGCAATCTTCCTGTAGCTAATTCATTCTGGCTGCTAGCTTCACAAAAGTAGCACAGTGACACTCCAAGAAGGACTCATTCTTGTAAACCTAAAGCTCCTTGTGCTTAGTGGCTGAACTACTTTCCCCACATCTTTGCAGAAGGAAGATTTAGATTCTTCTGTGAACATTAGGCTAAACTCCAACTGTTCTGCTGTTTGGAAAAGAACCCATAAGGACCCTGGGGGCAAGAAAAAAAGAAAGGACAGGAACAAAAAATAGTAGAAAATAGCTTAAGTGCTTTTCATTATTATTACGTTCATTATGGTAAGCAGGACTTGCACGGATGGCATCAAGGCCTTTTCTGCTCCTCACACCACCCCATCAGCGAGTGGGCTGGGGCTGCACACGAAATTGGGAGGGGACACAGCTGTTAGAGCTGCCCCCAGCTGACCCAAGAGACATTGCATACCATATAGCTTCATGCTGAGTATAAATGAGCTAGGGAAGGAGGAGGACGGGAGGGACATTCAGAGTAATAGCTTTTGTCTTTCAAGTAGTCACTAGATGTGATGGAGCCCTGCTCTCCTGGAGGTGAGTCGTCACTAGATGTGATGGAGCCCTGCTCTCCTCCACTGACCTGCCCATGGGAAGTGGTGAAGGAATCCCATGTTTTGCCTTGCTTTGCTTATGTGTGCAGCTTCTGCTTTACCTATAAAACTATCTTTAACTCAACCCATGAGTCTTCTCACCGATATTCTGATCCTCTCCCCCATCCTACTGCAGAGGACAGCAAGCAGCTGTGTAGTGTTTAGTTGCCCCCTGGGGTTAAACCACAGTATTTAGCAAGAAGTTTGTAGTTTAGTGAAGGTAATGGCTTATGGGTAATTTGCCATTGTGTGTAATTTTTGTTTGCACATCTATGAAGACTGTTTTAGTATTAACACGCAGAACTTACTTGACTTAAACTCATATATGGGAAATTCATTATTCTTGTCAGCAGGTGATACCACATGCTTAGTCTTACTTTTTAGATCTTTGAACTTTCAGATCAGTTACATAGTTAGTGCATAGACTCTCTACATCAATAAGGAGGATCACAACTTTCCTTTAGCGTTATATTTAAAACTGGAATTAGATTTCAGGAATCTAACCATTGAAGATGTCTTGTCCCACACAAAACTCTGAAAGGATATTTGGTCCACCAGCTACATTTTAAAAAGTGCAAGCCATGCTTGGAATAATACATTTAATAACGTGGTGAGATTCACTCTCTCTAGTCTACATACAGATAGATCTCCATTATTCACCCATCACACATATATTCAGAGATGGGCTGAATTTTCTAGTAAGAGTTGTATCTCAAAAAGAAAAAGTTAAACACAATCATCAAATGGAAAGACATAGAGGGCCAGATGTTCAATTGATTAAAATAGGTGGGGAGTATCAAATCAGCAAAGGTGCTATTCTCTTTGAGCCTATTTATCCGAAGTAACAAAAATATCCCTTCACAGCCAGAACCAATAAATAGGAAGTTAATGGGACTTAAAAAGCAAGCCTCTCCTGTTTTAAAAGGCAAATAATTTACCAGCACTTAGAGCTGGAAGATTGTTTTTCCAAGATGCATCTCATAGGGGATGAATTAAATAAATGATTTTGTCTGCATTGAACAGTCAGCACTTTATATTCAGTATGTATTTATCAAAATTGAGGAAGAGTTTTAATAAGAAAATGAGAGAGAAAGGTCTGGTGAAAAACCAACTTTGGTTCTCTAACAAAGATTTAAAGGAAATAACAAATTACATCCTTTTGCAATTTTAAATCACCTTTCACGGGAAAAACACGATATGAATAAAACTAGTTTTGAGTCAATTCCTATGTAAGAATTAACCTTCAGGTTACATATTTGCTATACATTTCTTGGAATGCACTTACTAATCAATGTCTTTTCATCTATAAGACTCTTGAGAAAACCAGCCTGCTTTCTAGCAATAAAATACTTAATGAATCAAGTCCTCACAGTTTTTAGCAACTTGAAACTATTGTAGAGCAGCTGTTAGAACACACCATTTCTTTGATTTAACTCACATATGCACAACAGACCAGTGAACAAAAGAAGTCATATCAAATTAATCTTTAAAATATGTGTATATTACCCAGCTCAAGTTGCTATTTGGACTTTTCTGTCCCAGTTACAATTTTAGGAAAAATAAACTCAAGGGCTAAGAAACAGAGAGACAAAGGAAAGTGGTTTCTTCACTGTGAGAACATCCCATCACAAAATGTATTTTCCAGGCCTTTCACTTTACATATTATAGTCTAAATTAACAGCAAAACTGAAACTTGTTCTGTTAAAGTGGCCATGTAGATGGAGCTGGTAAAGATGGCATAGCTTTTACTACATTCCAAAAACTCTTATGCATATTTTGGCCTAACGTTTACACTGATATTCTTGATGCTTTCTCATTCTTGGAAGACGATTTTAAGTTTCAGAAAAGACACATCAATCACTTCCAATCACAAGGGTTGTTAGTTTACTGAAATAATTTGACTATTTCTTTCCTCAAACTGTATCTACTTCCTTGCATTCTGATTGACTATACATGTCTGATTTGCACAAGTTAATTTTTAAATAACTGCATAATGTGCTATTCCCTTTACTGTGATTGCCTAAAACCTATCATTAGCCAATCAAAGAGCAAGGATCTGCACAATCACTCTGGAATATTTTTCAGTAACTGCTCTGTGAATATGTAATTTTCCTCCACTATGCAAATTTCACACACATATTCCTAAGGCTCTGATTGGACCTGTGATTCAGAATTTTAAAGTTCTTATCCATGGTTCCATACAAACTTTCTTATTCCTCAAAATTCTAAAAGCTTTAGAATACAAAAAAAGGGAAAAATAACAAGGAAAAAACCAAAACAAAACATAAAAAGGAGACTTTCATGCTCAAATATTAGAAGACTCCATTAGAAGAACTCTAAGTTCAGACTCTCAGTTACAAAGGACAGCCACCTGATAACCACCATGGTGCCTGCACAATAATCACTAGTGCACATGATAGAACAGGACAAAAGCCCCTCAATGCCGATTCTCTCAACAACAAAAACAAAAGAAAAATTAAAACAGTCTATCAAGAAACAGGTTTTTAAAACATCTGAGGTATCCTTCAGTTCCAAAGTGTATGTAGACTTTGTCAATGACTTAAACCGAAAGATTGTTATATCTTTTCCTTCATTTTCTTTACTCTACAAATCAGCTACCTAACCAGCCCAAAGCAAATGTCCAGCTACGTCGATTTACTGAATTTTTAGCAGAATATACGAGACTGTGTGGTACCAATTTCCTTGTTATTTCTACCTAGTAGAGAGAATATCTCTAATGCCATATTCTGTCATCTGTTACCAGTTTTTGTCATGGCCACGGATACTGACCAGAACTTAAAAGCAGTATTATTTTGGTATTGGGCAGTTACATAAATTTGACAAAAATCTCAAACTCTCTTGAGTGCAAATATTTTACTGAAGCATACATAACATCACATATTTATATAGCATGTTTAATTTGACATTATATTAAACTTACATTAAAACTATTAGACAGGTGGTTTGATAAAATGATGGAAGAAATGGATAGGAAACCTTGAATATTAATGCCAGTGTTGACACCTACAAGGGAACAAGCTGATAAAACATACAGATTAATAACTCCAGATCTCCTGGGGATTCTACAGCTGGTTCCTAGTATATACAGTGACAAACAACATTAACACTTGGAAATATGAGAACGTGAGCATTTTTATATCAAGCCATAAGCATTTTGAGCACTGTTTACAGGAAACACCATGGCAACCTAGAGTACTGTCGTAACTGTTTCCAAATGCATGGTAACGATGCCATTTCATGGGAAGAACATCCAAACTGGAAGAGTGCTATAAAATCATACTACCTTTAAGATAAAAATAATGTAAAGCATATTCCTGGTTTTATGAGATATTCTGCTTTCAGAACTAAGAACAAGCACAATCTATTATACCTAGAGTCACAAACACTGACAAACATGCAAGAACTTTGGAGCTTAATATCACAACATACAGATACATCCATCCTAGCAGCAAAAAATATGTCTGCTTATGCGCATGGTGAGCAGTTAGTCCAGATGAAATACTGACAAGAACCCTCGTAAGATGAGGAGAAAAGGTCTGAGATCAAATTCAAAGTTTTCTGATTATGAATGTAAAGCTAGAAATTGCAGCTCAACCTAAATACATGTCATCTTAGAGAAAAAGAAAGATGGACCCAGCAGCACGTTATAACAGATCAGTACATAGATAGGTTGATACTGATGTCTTAATTTGAAAGCTTTAGCAGGTCTGAAGGGAAATCATTGATAATATTTAATAACCATCCCATATGTTACCAGCCACTGAAAATGAAGACAGAAGGTTTTGACCTACATGTAGAAAAGAATCAAATGCTAGAAAATTTCAAAGTTATTAGTGTTAATTTCTTCTCCACCTCAAACATTATGACTGGAGCAGAGTTGGAATACTCATTAATTTTCTCTGGAATGTATTTTGGACTCTAATTTCATTCTAATCTGGAGTCCAACATTTACATTCTGATTTTTTTCTATGAAATAGAATTTGTGTTTTTCATCCAGGTCTCACATGGTTCTGCTTGCCTTAGGGACTGTCCAGAATAATGCAATTCACTATGGAAGAGTCAAGTGTCTGAAAGTCAAGTTAAACTGGCAGTTATGTCATTTAAATACTTACATCTTTAACTCACTGAAATAGTCAAGTACTTATTGAGGTTTAAAATGAAAAAAAAAAAAATATGTTTTCACAATTTTTTTACAGGAAATCAATTTAACAGCTTCACTTGCACCAGCTGCGGTTATAATTTGTCATGTCTTAAGTTTCTCAAAAAAGGAACTAGTCACCATGCTGGCTATCTATGCTTAAAACACCACTTTTGCAGAATGTCTGCAAAATACAGCACAGCCTTAAACACTTTTGTCTGTGTCTTCAGCTTCATCTGGTTTTCTAGTGAAAATGTGATTTAGTAAGGCCGTCTGACATTGTATAGAAATAGAAGAAAACTTGTTTCAACTCTCTCAAACAAGTTTTTGCTAGATGTCCTGCACATCACGTTAAATAAGGAATAGACTCTCAGTAATAATTTTGAGCTTTATTAGTTACAAAAAGAAGCATTTGTATGTTTGCTTAGACTCTATTTGGCATACAGGGCCAGAGGCTGACTAACATCATACTTAAAATAGTTTCAGATATTAAAGAGCCCTGCCAGCACAGTCAAAAACCCTTAGACAAGATAAAACCTGTTTGTCAGGATTATACTTATGCACACTTTGAACGAGAATGGAGAAAAACTCGCAGTCTTAAAATCTCTTGCGGTAAAATTTTAACTACTTGCTGTGGTAACCACACAAAAGGAGAGAAAATTTGTGTTCAGTTTTGGGCCCCTCAATACGAGAAAGACTGAGGTGCTGGAGTGTGTCCAAAGAAGGGCAATGGAGCTGGTAAACAACGTGGAGCACAAGTTTTATAAAGAGTGGCTAAGGGAGGTTTAGCCTGGAGGAAAGGAGGCTCAGTGGGGACCTCATTACTCTGTACAACTGCCTGAAAGGAGGGTGTAGCAAGATGGGGCTTAGTCCCTTCCCAGAGTAACAAGCGGTAGGACAAGAGGGAATGCCCTCACATTGTGCCAGGTTTAGATCGGATATTAGAAAAGTTGGAACTTTTCTAGAACTGAGCAGGTTGTCAAGTACTGGAAGAGGCTGCCCAGGGAAGTGGTTGAGTCACCACCCCTGGAAATTCAAAAAACACCATGTGGCACGTAGGGATGTGGTTCAGTCCAGCACTAGGTGGACTTGGCAGTGCTAGGTTAATGGCTGGACTTGATGTTTTTAGAGGTCTTTTCAAACCTTAAGGATTCTGATTCTATGAAAGTAAGGCAGCACTAGCATATAAATCGCACTGTAGTGCTTATACTGTACATGCAGCAAAAAACATTTCGACTATTCAGTTATATTTATGCAAGCTTTTCTGATACTCATGAAAAATTAGATTCTTTGTGATATTTATAAACCATAGCAAAGCTCTTTGTAATGCATACCCCACTACACGGTACATAGAGGCTTCGCCAGTGATATCTTTATTAACATCTCTAAGAGCATGAAGGTCTTTTTCTTTTCATCACTTCAGGTGGGTGAGTTCCCAATATACAAGGCAAAAAATATGATAGCACATAATACAAGAACACAAGTAACATTTAGATCAAATGCAAAAAAACCCCAAAGAGCATAAGGAAATTCTTCTTTTCCCCTAGTAAACAGCTGAAATAAATTTTCTTTATTTTAAGGCAGAGGGATATGGTAGAGGAGGTGACCTCGTGTTCTGTCAATGACAATACATAGAATTACATCAGAGGTCTTTTCTATTATATTATCTGTAGTCATCTGTACTGTTTCATAACCTCAGCTGGTCCACAAGGTTAATGGCAGTCTATCTAATTCATCCCATTTCATCCTCCAGACAGATTCAATCTGAACCTGAGTTCACGGCGTGCAAAATTCACTCTTATGTTTTTAATGTAAATGGAAAAGTGTGCGTATTCTGGAGAAAAGTTACTCTTAGGACTTGATCAATAAACATAAACTACAAATTTTGCCAGCAACACTAGCAGCATTCTATCACTTGATAAACTAATGGAAAGACCAGGCCATCTTGTATTTTTATCTCCTCCACCAGATGTGCTAATTTATAAAAGGTGTAATTTTATATTTTCTCTCTTTTTATGTTGCTATGATTATGCAAATCCTATTTAGGAAAAATAAAAATCCTGCAACTGTGTCAAAACAACATTACTACATTTTAAAACTACACCATCCCAAAGAAAATAAGAAACAACCATATTTAGGATTTTTTCCTTCAAATATGAGTCTAATATTCTTTGCCAAGTTGGCAAAAATATGACACGAAGTCAGCATTGCAAATTTATTGTAAATTAAAGTGCTTTCTTTCTTTTAGCTACACTACATTGCCTTCACTATTATTGCTTAAATAACAATGAATGTCTCCCTTTTCTGGCTCAGCTCTTTTCTTGTGATGAAATCTGTCAAACTCCTCAAACAGAAAAAAGTGGTTTTGCTGCCACTGATACTAGAAAAAGCATTTGCTGGTTTAGTTAGAACATCACAAACGACCTTTCAGGTACCTGATGAAATTATCTTCAGATTTTTATCTTTTCATTTCCATTTCGAATTCAAAATGATTCGTAGAGGTTAAGTACTGAAGCATTAATAAGATGCACTGTAATCTATCACTCTGCACTGTGCTGCAATTTTCTCTGCCAGTATGCCATCTTAAAATTACTCCCTTAGATTTTTTTTAAATGTGACCATTATTCTCCTCTCTTGCATCAGTGCTACGAATATTCTAGCACCTCCTGTGTAAAAATCACTCCTATTGCGATATGACAAGTCTACCAGAATATGATTTTCAGGCCTTGCAAATTTATCTGAAAACAAAAATAAAAACAAGGCGCCTCTTTCCTCCATTGTGATGAAGAGTTCTGCCAGGTGCAGTCAGGAGTTCAACAGGCTACAGAAAGCTCAAAAACCCTTGCAGGACTGAATTTGTAATTTGCCAGAAAGAAAAAGTACAAAAGACTGGCTATGGAGTAGATTCTTCCCTCTAAGAAGCTGTTTCAGGATCTTCACTTTAATTGCAATTACTATTTACCATCCAGTGTCTTTAATAAAAGCTACTGGTCTCTTGGGAGTGAGTCTGTAAATAAAGTCAGTCTCTGTCCTGAACAGAGACAAATTGTATCATTTGAGACAAAGCGTCAACATGACAGGAATGAAGTATGACAGCACAGGAGTGGGAAGAACCAAACTGTGACTGTATAGAATAGTAACAGAGATACAAGTCCATTTTGATGGCTTACAACTGTTTGAATGTTCAACTCTTATTTTTTGAGTATTGGTTTGGCGCGGCCTGGT